>PVLC010000120.1:0-47993 GCA_004027655.1 Graphiurus murinus | reverse complement strand
AGTCCCACACGTTCCGGTCACTGTGGAAGGTATGGGGATCTGCCACCTGGTTAGGATGTGGAGTTCTGGGGTTGCTTACTTCATGCCTGGTCGCTGTGTATGTAGGGGGTCACTAGATATCTCCTTGTTAGTAGACTCCTGGCTTAATGGCCACCGCCGCTCAGTGGCCTGGTGTTGCTGTCACGCAGATGGGCTCCTTTGCTCTCC
Organism: Graphiurus murinus; assembly: GCA_004027655.1. NCBI lineage: Eukaryota > Metazoa > Chordata > Mammalia > Rodentia > Gliridae > Graphiurus > Graphiurus murinus. The sequence goes on along the minus strand of PVLC010000120.1, from coordinate 47,786 downwards.
CTGGTCGGCTTCCTGGGGTTTCTTTAGCTGTAGTTCAATTCTCATTGTTTTGTTGGTTTTTTGGTTACTTTTTATGTTCTGTCTAGAAGCTGCTTTTATGGCAGGTTTGATTAGAGCTCACAGTGCTTGAGGAGAGGTGTTTCACTCAGACGCCATCTTGGGCTCTCTCTCCATATTTGAACATTTTTAAGAACAATCAGAATAAGGCTATTTAGTGGAAATGTGAATAAATATGTGAAATTCAAATTTCATTGTTCATAAAGATTTATTTGAACATGACATGGTTGTGCTCATTTGGTGATAAACTGGCTGCTTTCACACTAGCACAGTGCAGTGGAGTGATTTTTTTTGTTTTTCGGTACTGGAGATTGAACTCAGGGGTATTCTGGCTCCGAACTATACCCCTAGCCCTATTTTTTATTCTTTATTTTGAAACAGGGTCTCACTAAGTTGTGGTGTGCCTCACTAGGTAGCTGAGGCTAGCCGCGAACCAGTGGAGTGATTTTGACAGAGATCATATGGCTTGAACATTACTATGTGGCTCTTTACAGAAAAAAAAAAAAATTAGCTGACCCCTGATGTAGATATATCTTTCATGAGTTTCTCAATATTTATCATATCTTACCAATTCCTAGGCAACATTTGAGCAACTTACATAATATAGATATAATTCTAAACTTTATATGGATGGATTCTGCATACGCATCATTTCGAATGTATATGGGATAGTGCAGAATTTGGAAATTGTACAATATCTGAGTGCAATTATAGAGGAATATTAGAAGAATATATGCATAGAGAAACTCAGTACTACATGCTTTTGAGACCCATAATCACTTATGTTTGCTATTTTGGGGACTGCACTGAGTTTCAGAGAACAAGCCTCTATTTTCCATTTTAATTAAACTAAACATTTAATTACATTTCCACTATTCTGTCAGCAGAAACAAATCTATAAATGTGGAGTGAAAAATTATGAGAGCTGGTCCTTAATATCCCATTGCAAGCAGAGCATGTTATGGGCAAGCTGTTCTTTGAGGCTACATAGCAACCACGTTGCACATGAATGTTAATTTTGCTAAAATGTTCAACTACAGCACAGAACTATTTTTTAGCTAATGTCTGTTAAAGCCCAACATCTTGACAGTATATACCATATTTACAATAATACCCTTGTCCCTCAGGGTTTTAATTTTTCAGCACAAGAGAATTCAATAAATGAACGAATAGTGCATATCAAATACTAGTTTGCTGCCAAGCAAATTATGTTCTGCCTATGTTCAAATTCACATCAATAAAATCATATAAACACTCAGAATTTTTATTTTATTTCAGGAGCCAATATGTCTAGAGCAATTTCCTAGGAGCTGTGGAAAATAAATGGTATCTGCCCACAAAGTGATTATAATAATATGTGAGGTACAGACTTGTAAATGTGAAAATGGAAATAAGAAAAACCTTATATCCAATAAGGGATGCTGGTGCAGGAGATCATATGTTATCAAATGTCTATCTCCCATTAGCTTTCCTGAAAGGCTAGACCCCAGGATGCTTGCTGGATTCTGGAGTCTCTCCTTAGTTTTGCAAACTCAGCAAACAAAATCTGTTAATACATTAAGAATAAGTCCATTACTTTAGACCAAATGCCACTAACCCAAATCATAAGACCAATGTATGAAATCAGCATGCTGATGTATTAATCTATACAAAGATATGCAATTGCTAAGGAGATCAAAAATAGCAAATTCTCACTCAAGTGTATTCTCTGTTGACAATTTAAATCAAATCATTAAGAAAAGATAGCTTTGTCGAAACAGGGGAATTTAATAATAACATTGATGTATTTAATTGCATTAGTCTAAGACAACCTAATTCCTCTTTCTTCAAAATATGCTAATACCTGGTGAGGAGAGAGCAACCCCCTAGTGGATGGGTAATGCCAATATTTGCTACCTGCTTTTTGTTTCCATGGCTGTACTAAACCAGATGGAAAGACACATTCTTTATTTTAAAAGTATAATAACTGTAACATGCTTGCAATTACATTTGGCTTGTTTGAGAACTATTCTATGTCTTTATGTTTGGTTCACTTAAATTAATTTTGGTCAATTATGCTATTGAATTTTTACAAACAGAGTACAATCCTTCACTTTCTTTTCTTGGGGCATAGGAGAAGAGAGCCCATAAGTGTTTACATAAATAAGTAACTGAAAAGCCTATATTTTCCCTTTATAACACAGAATATTGAAAGATTGTGTGTGTACATTTTTTAAACTCTTTATTTTTTCTTTAGATCATTTGTATTTGTCTTCACCTCTTTTCATTCCATGAAATGAATTTCTTCCCCAACTTTCTAAGTCAATCCAATGGACTTTTAAAAAAATTCTTAACTGGTCTGAATTTTCAGTGCCACTGATCATGAATGATGTCCTTAAGTTTTGAGACAAAGCAAATTTCTATTTTTATTGCCAACTCTTTGATTGTTCTTCCTCAAACTCATTTGCAGACTTGTCCTTATCTCCATTTAAATGTTGGAATTCTTTATTGATATCTCTCTTATTTATTACTCAGGACTCAAACATAAGCAATCTTGTCAGAAATCAGGGCTTCAAATAATTACTTTATGCAGACAACCCTCCCATTACATGTATCTCTTGCCAAAGTTTCTCCTCTGACCTACATATCCAAGTGCTTACTTCTATATCTACATGGACATCTTTTAAACACCACAAAACTACAATTCCAAAAACTGAAATAATAATCTCTTTATCCATTAAATCAGGCCTCCTTCCACAATTTTCTGTTGCAACTACAGGCATAATTGTTGATGCAATACGATAATATTTCAGGAGTTCAGAGAGCATTGTGTGTGTGTGTGGGGGGAGGGGGTCTGTGTTTGTGTGTCTGTGTGTTACTAGGAATTGGACCCAGGGACCTTATACCTCTAAGCTACATGCCAGCCTATTTATTTATTTATTTATTTATTTATTTATTTATTTATTTATTTTTGTTTTGAAAAAGGGTGTCTGTAGGTTGTTGAGAGTCTTGCTAGGTTGCTAAGGCTGGCATCAAATCTGTCTCAGCCTTTCAAGTACTGGGATTACAGGCTCAGGGATCCCTTTTTGCATCTACCTCATCACACTGATGTTAAAAAACTATTGTGATGTAATCAGTAAAATAGTTTGGACAGGGATAACAGTAAATGTAAAGGGAGTTGCTTAGAAATTACTTTTGTAATCTAAAGAAGGAATAATAAATTATATAAAAATATCGGTTGAGATAGAAGACAGTGAATGGAGTTGGAAATGCTATCTATGAAGTAAAATGTTCTTGTGATGACTCACCAAGGTATGTGGGGGAGGGGTGAGATGAGGACCCTGCTAAGTTGCAGAGGCTGTCTGTCTTTGAACCTGTGATATTCCTGTCTCAGCCTCCCAGGTACTGGGATTACAAGCATATACCACCACTCCTGGCTTGAATGAAATTTATTTATTTATTCATTTATTTACTTATTATTTTTACTTTTATTGGTTCATTATAGTCTTACACCATAACGTAGTTCATTGTGATGGTGACATAGATGCTCACAGCACTTGGTGAGTTTTACCCCAGCTCTATCCCTATTCCCCTCTTCCCCATAAAAGATATTGAGATAGGCACTGGTGTTCACATATATGTACATATAGTGAGTAGAGTGTTTCCTTTCTTAATTCTCTCTCTTCCCTCCATGACCCTCCCCAAAACCACCTCCTTAGCTCCACTGGAGTTTTTCTGCCATTATCGAAAGTCCCTCTTATATCTCAGGTACTCCCTATTTTTTGCATATAAGAGAAACCATATGACCCTTCACTTTCTGTGACTGGTTAGTCTCACTTAACATAATGTTCTCCAGGTTCATCCATTTTCCTGAAAATGGCATAATTTTGTTCTTTATTACTAAGTAAAATTCCATTCTGTGTATATGCCACTATTTTGTAATCCATTAATCTGTTGATGAATACCTGGGTTGGTTCCAGAATTTGACTATCATGAATTGTGCAGGTATAAACATGAACATGCATGTATTATTATGATATTCTAATTTCAGTCCCTTTGGAAAGATACCTAGGAGTGGTATAGCTGGGTGATATGGTAGATTCATTTCCAGTTTTCTGAGGAATCTTGACACTAATTTCAATAGCAGCTGCACTAATCTGCAATCCCACCAACAGTATAGAAGAGTTCCTATGTCCCTACATCCTTACCAGTATTTATTGTTGTTTGACTTCTTGATGATTGCCATTCTAATTGGTGATAGATAAAATCAGTGTAGTTTCAATTTGCATCTTCCTGATTTCTAATAATGTTGAACATTTTTTTTTATGTATGTATTGGCCATTTGTTTTTCTCCCTTTATGAAGTGTCTATGTACTTCAATTACTCATTTCTTGACTTGGTTATTACTTTTTTAGTGTTAAGTCTTTTAAGCAATTTGTATATTTCAGATATTAGTCCTTTGTCAGGAGAATAACTAGAAAATATTTTCTCTCATCCTATGGGCTCTCTCTTTAGACACTTGATGGTTTCCTTTGATGAGCAGAAACATTTTAGTTTAATGTCATCATGTTTATTGTTTATAGATACTAACCCTTGAGCTACCACATCAAAGCTATACTATGAGTAGTGAATTCTCCAAATTTTATAAGTGTTTTACTTGGAGTTGAGGTTATTATTTCTGAGAAATAAGAAATGTAGAAGGGTGCTATTGATCATCCTCATGACTTCAAACAACATCTAGGTGAAATTATTTTTTCTCATTCTCCAATGGCCTTAATAATTTTTCCATATACATGCCTTACCAGTGTATTACCAAAATTAGTAAATTATAATTATTTGGTACCGCTTCCACAGTAGTAAGGGCTTTTAGTAACTTTATTTGAATAAAAAAAAAAAAAAACTACATATGACAAGCAAGTTTTGACAAAAGAAATCGTTATGGCCTTAACATACTTGTGATATGTTAGTTTGTTAGTATCTGCTACATATAATTCTCATTATTTATTTTTATACATGCATCTAAATATAGAAAACCTTTCCCTTTGTTGATATTCATATACTGATCTTTACTTCTAAGTGAATACATAATGCACACAGGAAATTCATACTGCTTCTATTGTAAAGGCAATCCACATGGCGAGGTTGGGGGCACTTAATATTTCAAACTTAGTATAATATTTGGTCCCTGGCTCATTGTAGAAATTTGTTCACTGGGACCCCATTTTACTGGGCTATTCTCTCACTGGGTCCCTGTCTCCTTGTGCCCTCTTTGTAGTTTCAAAGGCAGTTTATATTAATAGTTATGACCCTGATGAGTTCTCTTAGCCACAATGTGAGGCTTAACTTATTAGATTGATGACCAACCAATTTAGAATGTCTTTGAACCACTTTTTGTCTAGGACATTATCAAGGAGAAAGATTATTTTCAATGTCTCTTAGTACTTGATTCTGTTTATATATTTTTATTGATTGGTTAATGTCATGATGATTTTTATTTATAGGTGCCATCCATTTCAAAAACAGTTAAGTCATGTATTTCACCATTTCTTTAATTTACTATTTTTTTTAACATAGATGGTACAGACAATTCACAGGGAACAGAATGAGTATATAAATTCACACCTACCAACTATATTTATATATCAAACCTTAAGAGAACCAAAAAGTTCACTTATAAGTATATAGTTATAACTATATTTTGAGACCTAAAATTAGATAGCTACTCTGTTTTTATACAGCCAAGTGTATTTTTATGTTTTTTTCCCAAATGCTATTAACAGCAAGGAAAGTTGTTTATGGTGAAATTCAAAATATTTTTAGATTATTTATTTAAGTCAATAGATATCCCACTGTTTAATGTACCATTTTAGAGAATGTATACCACCGTGGTTATACAAAATTTCCAATGACAGAATTCTCACAACATTTATCTAAACATATAAAAGCAAAAGTAGGGGGTTCTCCATATAGACCAGAGAGGCATAGGACTACTGCCCTTTCAAGTTCAATGTCACTCAAGGCCAAAAATGAATATTTAGCTGCATTTAGAAGTCTATGCAAGGGAAAATTCTGTGTTAGGTACCACCTATATTTTTAGAATATAAGAAAAATAATCTATACTGTCTGCTTTCAAGTCACCCACAGAAGGTGAAGGTTTAATAATTGCAATGTGATAATTATTAATATGATGAGATAAGTGACGATTAGAATTCTCTTAGAAGTCACATCTAATTCAGTGAAATAAGAATGTACACATTCACAGAAATGATGCTTTATAGTTATGCTTAGTGGGAAGACAAGACATAATCTCATAGTGAGTACATTAGAGAGTCACAATCATGTAAAGCAGTTTGATCTAAACTTTCAGCTTTGTAATAAGAAAACAAAGGAATAAAAAAATTTACAATTTCATATAAATTAAAGACCAGGTTAAGGATAATACAATAAGGCATCTTCTTAGATAGTCATTTTTCTATAACTCTAGAAAAAAGTGGTATTGATGGGGACATAGATTTGAAATAGGCAGGCATATGAATTTAGAAAGTTGAAATCTCTGAGAAAGAACCATTCAGGATCAGCTCCAAAGTGTCAAGTAGAGGGATGCAGGCATTAAGTTATTCATTTTTCACACAAATGGGGAAATATTTGGTCATAGAGTATTGAATTGTCTATAGTTTGGTTGAAAGAGACATTTTCTGAGCATTGATGCCCCTTCATCTAAAAATCACCCCTCAATATCCAAGGACACACACATTCCTATAGAGTGTGGGGAGAAATACTGGACAATTATAGAGTTGGAGATGATGAAAGGAAAAATTTATATTGCATCAATGGAGTCAACAGATAACAGCACAGTATCTTGCAAAGTATGGATAGTTGTAGGACAAGGGTTTTGGATAAGATTTCTAAATGTCATTGAACATGATGAATTTGAGTATCATTATGATTACAAACACTTGATCAGAAATTGAGATATGACATTTCAAGCTATGAAATAATAGGCTGGATTCCCTGGGTAAAATTTCATACAGATCCTGATTTCCTGAGACAAAGATGAATCAATGTTTACTCTTCACCCTGAGCTAGTCAATAAGATAAACAGAACTGGTGGGTTTCCCATAAGGCTGAATAAATGATGAGACTACCCATCAGAAGAATGTGATACAAAGAGTATATGCTAAAGGTCGAGAGCATACAAATAAAACAATTTGGAACAGTAGACATGAATGAGTCAGAGAGAGCATGAGGATTCACCAGGGTATTAGATGTAGGACCAGATAAATAGACTAATATCATGTTTACACTAGTTGCAAGGAAAATGAAAGTCAAGATTAAATTTAATTAAGACACTATTTTGTTAACTAGTATAAGCATCCATTTTTATACACTTATTTATCTGTATTTGAGTACTTTCACATATCAGTTTCCACTTTCTTGTAGAAAAAAAAAAGATAGAATTAGCCGGGCGTGGTGGCGCACGCTTGTAATCCCAGCATTCGGGAGGCTGAGACTGGAGGATCCGGGTTCGCGACCAGCCTCAGCTACCTAGTGAGGCACTCCACAACTTAGTGAGACTCGGTTTCAAAATAAAGAATAAAAAAATAGGGCTGGGGGTGTAGCTCAGAGGTAGAATGCCCCTGAGTTCAATTCCCAGTACCGAAAAAAAAAAAAAAAAGATAGAATTGAATGGATAAGAAGAAAACTTAATGAAAAAAATCTTGAAAGGTTCCTAGGAATTACTGAGTGTACCCAAATGGATGGAAGATAATCTGTTCGCATTTCAAACAGAAAGGGTAGATAGTTTGACTGATGAACATGTAGGTACTTTACCTAATTTGTTTAGTAAAAGGACAATAAAAGAAAAAGAAGTTGGCATAAGTTAGCATTGGTAAAATGGAATGAAATTATAGATGAATGGGGTCTTTAATAAAAAGGGAGTGAGGTTAAGTGGAGAAAACTATATAGCAAGGGATTGAGGGTCTTGAGAAGATAAAACTGTTGGGGGATATACAAGCAGAATGAAATCAACCTGTCAGCTGAACTTCTCAGAAAACTGAAATTCTTTTTGGTCAATATTATATAGTTGTAATCAGAGTTCAGTTTGTGCCAGAAGACTCAAAAGGAGATGCAGAGGGACAGACTTCCAATTGTCTAATTTTATAGAGTATAGTTATCTAATTATTGTACTCTAGCTTATATATTTTAGGAAGAATTCATAAATTGATATTTCTCTTCAATTTCTTTTTTATAAATTTTACCATGAATTTCAGGCTTCTACTCTAATCCATAAGCCCTATTGGTGGATCATTGCAATTTGTTCTCAAGAGGCCGTGGCTCACAGGCTAGATGTTTGTAGTTTCCAAGTCATATTAGAATTGCCTAGCAGTAAAGAGAATATAGCAATTAATTATTTATGAATAATACAAATTTACATTTAAAATCATATTGACTTTCATATTTTTTTCTTTTTTCTTGTATCATTGTGCTTCTATTCAAGTAAATGGCATTATCAAATAAAGATTATCTGAATTAATTCAAGAATTTAAAAAATGTCTTCCATAATTCCTTGGGGAAAGAACCTGATGTTTTCTTTAAAAAATAAAAGTCTCTCTTAAAATGTCAAATATTTTTTCAGTCAGTATGTTCAATATCTTTGTTTCTGAAAGACTAAATGTACACTGAAAAACTCTTACATATTTAAATAAGTTTTTCCTTGGAAATTGTCCTTGGTTAATGGAAAAACACTTTGTTTTTCTTTAACTCAAGTCTTTATATTGAAAATAATGTGATAAAATATTCTTCTTGAATTTTACTTATACTGACTTCAGTATAAGTTATTCTCTCACATCCTTTTGCTATTGAGAAAAGTAATGCTACTTTCATGGTAACTACTGGACTAAAATCTGAACCAACCACTTACTAAATCATTAAAAGGTGAACTTCTATTGACTTAAAGAAAAAAATGTACAAAAATTGACAAAAGTGACATAATAAAAAAACTAAAATTTCCCATTGATTACAAATAACTACATTTTCTATGTTGTCTTCATTTTGAGTGGCTAAGTTTAAAGTCATCTGAAATTTGTTGAGAGAGGATTGTGGTCACATCATTGACCAGCAATTAGTGTGGCAAGGAAGTAGGTAAGGGGAAAAAAAAGAGTTTCTTGGTTCTTGAGACAAGAAGCATCAAGAGATAGGTTTTATCATGCAAATAAGAACATAACAGAATAGGAAATCAACTGGAACTTTGCTTTTAGCCATACTGTAGTAAACAGGACCTGAGCTCCATCTTCTATCACTTAGTCTTATTTATGAAGAATATATGTGGGAAGGAAATGGGTAGGTATTTATACACTGCACATGAGTTCAACATCTCAACAAAAGTTTTCTCTTTTGAAATATTATTTTTATTGGAACATACTATTTCTACATATTTATGAGGTACAATTTGATGTTTTGATTCATGTATACCTTGGATAGTGATAAAGTCAGAGAGTAGTGAATTTTTCACCTTAAAACTGTTTTTCCCCCCTTACTGGGGATTAATGCCAGGGACATTCTACCTCTGAGCTATATTCCCAGACTTTTTTTATTTTTTATTTTGCAACAGGGTCTCATTACATTGCTAAGACTATTCTCAAACCTGAGATATTCCTATCTCACCCTCCCAAGTACTGGGGTTACAGACCAGTACCATCACATCTGGCTTCAAATTAAACTTTATCATTTCTTTATAGTGAATACATTCAAATTCCTCTCCTATGATTTGAGACCATATATATATATAATATATATTATATATATGGCTTGATATTATATATAGCATGCTATATATAATAATGGATATAGTATTCTATATAGTTTGATACTATATATTATATAGATGCACATCAAATAATGTATATGTCAATTATGTGCATATCGTATATATATACATATATAATTCATTTATTAATTATTTACCTGTATACTATAGAAGGGAACTATTCTTTCTAAGAAACAATAATGTACTTTTTGATATACCCCTCCATTGTTTTCCCTTCCCTATTCTACCCAGTTTCTGATAACCACTGTTTTGATACAAGATTTATTCTTTTTTTTTTCTGTAAGTACCCTATTATTGAAGGGGAAACAACAGTAGTGTAAACTTTCACTTAATTACTGCTCCGTTAATGTGACAGAGAAAAAATGATCTAAAGGAGGGTTTGCAATTACAATCCACATCCCCAAATATACTGGCTGACATCTTGGTTTTGGTAATGATTTCTCCAAGCCACCCATGCTCTAATGCCTTGTGGATCACTGACAACCTTCTTGGCACAAGCTATGGTTTGGGTGACATCATCTTGTAATAAGGCACTGCAGCATATAGGAGAGGTATTAACTGCCCTGGGGGTCTTGCTATCATTACACCAGTAGTGGCTGTTGATCTAAAGCAGTCCATGATCAGTACTTTGGTCTCTGCAACTGTAGTTTGTAGCTTGAGTGGTAAAGTCACTCTCCCATTTGGCCAAATACATCCTGTGAGTCTTTCCTCCTCTGAGCTTCATGAAGATGGAATCTTGAGTGTGTTTTCTTCATGTGTGGCCTCATGTCACTCAGCATCACGTCTTAGAGATTCCTTCATGTGTTGCCACTCTGTCACAGTAGTTCATTTTCTTCTGTAGTATTAATTTATATGGATATGCTACAATTTATCTAGCCTACTATTAATAGATTTTATTTTACCTTCCCTCCTTCCGTTCTTTTCTTTCCAGTAAAAATGAGTAAAATTGCTATGACTGCTTCTGTACATGTGCTTGATAGACATGAGCTCTCACTTGCCTTGATATGTCTGTCCTTTGTCTTGGTAGTGAATATTTCATAGATGTATACATATGTCAAAAAGTATCAACTTGTTTACCTTGAATATTTGTAGTTTATTTTATACATTTATACCTCAAAACAGGTCTTTGCTCTGGGAGGTGTTTTGTGTTTTTGTTTTTATTTTTGGTAGTGGGGATTGTGGAGATTGAACCCATTGGCAATCTATCTTTGAGCTACACCCTAGCCTATTTTATTTCTCAAAACAGTCTCACTAAGTTGCTGAGGGTCTCACTAAGTTGCCGAGGCTGGTCCTAAACCTACCATTTTCCTGTCTCAGCATCCTAAGTATGGGGATTGTAGGTGTGGGCCACCACGCCTGGCCAAAACAGCTGTTGTTTTGTTTGTTTCTTTTTAACAATGAAACGCCACTTCCCATGCACCAGGTAGGCTACAATTAAAAGTACAAGTCATACCAAAAACGTGGAGAAACATTGCTAATGGGAGCCTAAATCCACAACAACTACTTTGGAAAATTAACAGAATTTACCAAAACTTAACAAACACCTCTCCTGTGACCCAACTATTCCAATTCGACTCAGGATTTATTCTAAGCAAGACAGATTGGGGAGTATTGGAAAGAGTTTCCAAGAGAGACACAGAACAAATACATAATGAAGTGTTTCGTATGTATCAGAACATTGCTAAACAATTTAGAGTATTTGACATTTAATCTTTACAACAACAGGATGAATAAGGTGTGATTACTATACTTTTTCACAGTGGACCTTAAAAACTGTGAGGTTAAGTAACTTGAAAATATCACCTGGAACTGAGCTTAAGTGGCCAATTCAAGATTCTAGATGTACTTGAACACTCTCACTTCAGACCCATATTACACTGATGTGGATAGAGGAGGATTTAGACATGCCTGGCAGTACAAGGTTAATTATAAGTGAAGTTAGGACAAGTTAAATATATACAATAGACATGAACACAGAGTTTGGTTCCATGGTATGACTTTTTGAAACAAGTCTGCTGTCTAGCATGAAACAAACCTATAAAGAATTACCACATGGAGTTTTCTTTATCGAGTTTTGGTTATACGGGATAAAGAGTTTCATACACATAAAGTAAAACATTTTGTGTTCTACATTTTTTTTATATATTTGAGTGTGTGAGCTCCTAAGAAAATAAAAAGATGAGTTCAGCATTGTGACATACGCCTGTAATCCCAGAACTTAGGGTCCTGAGACAGGAATATCACAAGTTCAAGATAAAATATATAATAGAACTGGGGGTGTAGCTCAAAGGTAAAATTCCCCTAGGTTTGATCCCCTGTATAACACCACACACACACACACACACACACACACACACACACACACACTCACACATGTCAGATGTTTTTTTTCTTATATGTGGAAGCTGGAAAGAAAAATTGGGACACAGGAAGGACTCAAGAAAAATGAGAAGAAATCCTAGTGGAGTGAGGGAGGCAGGAGGGGGAATTACTTTAATGGACATAATGTACAAATGTGTATACAAATTTATCAATGTCACTTACAGAGTCCTAAACAGGAAGGTGGGGAGAGAGGGAGAAGGATGGAAACTGGAGGAGGGCTCAACGAGTGTTGTGTGCATGTATGCTTCATCACGATGCATGACTACATGCACCAATAAAAAAAAAAAAATGATGAGACATTTTTGTTACATTATTTTTATAGGATAGGTTTCATAAAATAACACTGCAAGATTATAGATATAATCAAGACCAATGAAAGTAAAAAAATCATGATGTTTTCTATGAAATGAAAATTAGTAACATTCAGATCAGAATAATATATAGTTTTGTCACTTTAGACATGAGGTAACTCTTTTGAGAGCATAGTACTATTAATAAACTTGTATTTGTGAACAGTACCTGGCTATTTTCATGATATTAAACAATAAGAAAATACCACTAGACAACCAATGAGAATAATATTAGTTATAATCCAGACATTAAGAATGACTGCCATTTGAGGCCCAAAATGGTGTAGCTTAAATTAAAAGAATGTTTGCTTAAAATGACATAAAGGAATATCTTAAATTAATGAAGTTTGCACACTTTTTACTAATGGTGTATAGTAACTAGAGCCATAATGTAATCTCTGTAAGCACTGTAATAAAATGAGTAGTGGAGAATAACAATCTATCACTTACAGGCACTTCTTTTTTTTTTTTTTTTTTTTCAGTAAGAAGGACAAATTAGTTGATAAATATTTGCTTAATAAAATAATGTGATTAAGAGGATTTTAACCATAGAAAATAAACACTTAGAGATATCACAAGGCATTTGTCATTTGTAGCTCAATACTTTACACAAGGATTCATTTTACAGAGGAATAATCACAATGCACCTATTATTTCATTCCTATTATTCAGGTCTTCCTCCACTATTAATGGTAGTCTCACGCTTTGCTGAAAATTTTTATTTTTATAACTTAAACAATACAAAACACCCTGGATATTGACTACTTCATTGAGTGCATGTTTAGCAAGGACTTTTTAATTCTCTGTTTTTACATTATATGCACTTCGTAGGCTGGTTTTATTGCAATGATGAAATGAAAATAATAATAATGAATTAGTTGGTAAGGTTTAGGAGCTAATTTTCCACTGTATGCATTATGAAATAGATTGCTTGTGTAAAATCTAATAAAACTGATTCTACTCAGACTGTAATATTTAGATAAATGATATTACATTTGCTCTTGAGAGCACCCCAAGAATTTGTATACAAACTCACAGAAAGACAAAGAACATGCATAACAAAGGTTTTAAATAAATAAGACAAGATTCAGAAATAATCATGTGAAGGTACAAAATAATTCTTTCCATGTGTTTTAATGAGACTCAAATCTGAAATATAATGGGTCAATTAGTTAACTGGATACATCCAAATATTTTGCTTAAATTATTTTATATGTGAATATAATTACTAGCATAGGAAATAGTTATAACAATTTAAACAAGTACTGAAAAAATGCTGAAAGAATAAAATTAGAAATAAAAATCAAGGGATTCCAAAGTTTTACAGTATAGGAAATCTAAGTTTTATATATTTTTCTCTAATTTTAAATGTATAGTGGGCTATTTGATATTAAAAAAGAAAATGTCATTCAGATAATGATTGATTTGCTTTTCAAATGGATCAATATTTGCAATTCAGTGTTTAAATTTGTGACCTTATACCGTCTTTCATAGTATTTGAATTACAGTAATATCCATAAGTTGCTAAGTTTACAGCTGTTAGTTCAATAATCCATTTCATCTCCTGTAGAAATCTACAAATTTACTTCCTAAAAAAAATCTAGCTTTAATATCTGTGACACATTTCCTCTAGATATGTCTCTGATGTGTTAACACTAAAATACACAAAGCCTAATAATGAATCATTTTCCTCTTGGAAATCTGCTCCCTCTTGGAAGTCCTTTCTTAACTTTCTTAACTGAAAGATATTTTGATCTTACATCTTTTTTCTAACATACTTTTATTGGGGCATTATAATTATACATCAAAGTGAAGTTCAAGGTGATACACACTTACATCAGCACTCAGTGTGATTCTCTCCACATCCCAACTCTCTGTCCTCTCTTCTTTCTTCAGGCATGTTAGTGATATTGGTTGTGATACCTTCATATATGGACATAGCATTATTTTAACTGTTTCTTTTATCAATTCTCCTTCCCCACCTACCTTCCTCCCTCCACAAAACATCTTTCACTATTCTCCTGATCTCTCTCCTCAGTTTTTTTTTTTTTGGGGGGGGGTACTGGGAATTGAACTCAGGGGCATTCTACCTCCAAGCTACACCCCCAGACATATTTTTTTATTCTTTATTTTCAAACAGAGTCTCACTAAGTTGCAGAGGGCCTCACTAGATAGCTGAGGCTGGCCAAGAACCCAGATCCTCCAGTCTCAGCCTCTCAAATGGTGGGATTACAAGAGTGTGCCACCACACTGGGCTTTCTCCTCAGTTTTTGAAGTCTCTTTCGTTTCCTATTTTCTTTTTAACTTCCACATATGAGAGAAAATATATGACACCTTCTTTTATATCAGCTCTCCTTCTCCTTTCAATTAATATTTAGGTCATATCGCTTATCAAGAGCTGCCCCTCAAGTCAATTCCCACATTTTCATACCCACAGTTTTGTTTGTGTCCTGGCATTTGCCATGTCTCAACAGTGTCACCGAACCTGTCTGTGCTTCCTTCACTCTCCTACTCTCACCAGTTGTTTATACTGTCGCTTAGCCAGATTTCTTACTGATAGAAAAAACAGATCCATGTTGGCTAGTTAAAGAGGAAAGGGATTTATTAAGTTGTACAGATTGCTCACAGAATCTATAATGGAGCTGAAACAATAGATGAAACTACATTAGAGAACCGGACCCTCGAATAAGCTGCTTTAAGCCATAATTAATGCAGTAACTTGCTCCAGAAGCATGCTGCCCATGTGCTAATCCTAACAACAAATCGTCCTGCCTCTCTCCATAACCAACTCAGTTCTGCAGAGCCTCCCATTAGTGCACTGATTAGAGAAACTTAAATTCCATCTGGAACTCATGCTGCCGTAGAGCCTGGGAAATGAAGCTTTCAGGTTCCCAGCCAAAGCAGTACAAGGAAGGCTGCTGGTTTAGAATGAGTGTAGAACAAACAAACCCACAGTATCTATCCATATTGAAACTAAAATCCTATTTGTAAAATCCTAATCTCACCAGGAAACAACTATCCTTCTGCCAAAATGTTTCAACTAACCATTGTTTAGAGGTTAAAATTCAAAGTTCGTTATTAATATTTCTTAATATAATCATGTATGTGCTTAAAAACTTTTGATAGAGTCCAGCATCGCTTAGTATTGTTCTAGGATACAATTGTAGGGGAAAACATGGCTCCCTGCTTTCAAACAATTATACTTAATTCGGGTAAAGTGCCATGTAAAATAAATAATGGTCAAAAAAATATGGGATGATAATATGTTGTGTGAAATGTTTCATAAGATCTGTAAGAATTTATGTGAGTTTAAGAAAGGCAGAGGTGAGGACATTCTTCTAACAGCAAGTGGCATTTTAGAAAGTTTTCAAAACATAAAAATGTGTTGGTTTGTTTGCCATGTAATCATGTATAAAAGAAGCATTATGATGATGCAAAGATAGGAGCAACTGGCATATCTACAAAGATCAACAAGATATGGAATGGTAAATCCTTTGAATTGACTACAAGTGTGATTTTACGTGTTGATATGATGAACAGATAGCAGATAAAGAAAGTAATCATCTGTTCTGCTCAAGAGTTTAGATTATATCCTGTGAATGGTTGAGAATCATTGAAGGATTTTGAACACAAAGATTAAGTTGAAGTTTTTCCTGAGGGTATCATGGGGCATGGACTAAAAAGTGAAGAGGTTAAAGCCATGTGGAATACTTAAAAGCAAGTACTCTGGGCTGGATCCAAAATCTGGCAGAGGACTTGAGTACAGAGGGAGCCCATATTTTGTAAAAGAAGGAAGGTGTAGCTGTGTCATTGTTTATCTCACATGCTGTTTAATAAGGCAGCTCATCTGCTAACAGTTGCCCACTGCCCACCCCAGGGATTCTGTACTAATCTCATCTCTAGGACCTTTTCTTCTGTTTCATACCTTTGCACATTCTGTTCCCTCTGCCTGACATAGTCTGTCAGTATTTTGTATTGAGTTTTCTATCTAACAAGATACGGCTACAAAAGGGTCTGCTTTATAAATCCTCCTTTGCACTCTGAGGCAATGGTGAACAGTCCCTTTCCACTGTGTGAAGAATTATGCCTTCTTTCCTAAATAGCACGACAGATCTTATTACACTGTAAAACGTTCACTTGTGGTATTCATTCCCACTTAGCTGCAAGTTTTTTAAGGGGCAAAGATGTTATCTTATGGAATTTAGCATGTTTTTAAGAAATGTAGAAAAGTCATGAATTAATGTAAAGTGTATGCATTTTTCTAGGATACAAAGGGAAACCTAAGAAAAATGCCAAGATAATATGCCAGAATAATTCCAACTTGTCCATTCATTTGTATGCTTAATTGGTCACATTTGCATTTAGGAAATCTTGATATAAAACATATAAAATACATTCATATTCTTTCCAACTAGTGGATATGAAAATTACTACAGTTTAATCATTTGGCTAATTAGCAAAGGGGAATAAACATTTTATTTTAAGCATTGGCCAAATTTGACCAATTCTTGTTGCCCAAATATGATTTTCTTTTCTTTTCAACAGAATAATGCCTTGTGATGGCCTGGGTCACATTTAACTGCTATAATTTTCTCTTAATCAGCTTTCTTGTCCTCAGCCTCATTTTCCTTTAATCAGTTCAGACATTTCCCCATTGTTATGACCAATACAAAATCATAATATACAATTCTATTTTCTAGGCTAGCCACCCAGTAAATTCTTTTTATATCACAGTTTTCTTCACCAACTCCTTCTGTCATTCTTCATTGGATTCATGGTCCCTTTTCCTAATAACCTGCACTTGGAAATATATTCTATCAAAATATACTAAATCTCAAGCCCAACACAAATCTTATTTTAATTGTTTTTCCCCAAAAGATAATATATATTACAAAAGATAATGTATACATATGTATACATTATCTTTAAAATTATTCTATAGTTTGCCACAAATCAAATGCCCTAATCTACCACTCTTTCTGAAGCAATTTAATATATTTGGTTCATTTTAACAATCTGACCAGAGATTCATCTATTATAAGAATATCATTTTTTTTTCTGCCACAGGAGAAAACACTGAAGAAATCTGTAGTGTGGGATTATATGTGGTGTGATGTCTTGTGGTCAGGCATATTGAATCTCTGGTCAAATCAGGAATTTGTGAATTTGTCCAATGATGAATTATTTACAACCTCTAAGATTTATATTTCTGAAATGATTAAAATAGATAAGATATTTCTCATTGAGTATCTGCGGGATTTAGAAATAATACATATTCCAAGTTAAAATTTATACCTGGTAGCAATATGTAAATGTCTTTATTTTCCAGCTTGGGCATCTTCTAATAGACAGCTGTATTTGGGTCAAAGTTAACATATATTTAGCCACGTTTGATATTGGTACACATGAGATCATCATTAGAAATAAAATGAACATAGCATGCTAAAGTGGTGTATACCTGTACTAGTATTTGTGAGGCTGAGACAGGAGGATCCTGAGTTGGAGACCAGCCTCAGAAACTTAGGAAGGCTGTCTTTCAAAATAAATACATAGATAACAAGGGGTAGAGATTTTACTCAGTAGAATGGTGCCCCTTGTTTCAATCACCAATACCATAAAATAAAATAAATAATATAAATGAAACAGGCTGAACTTGTAGCTCAGTGGTAGATCAATCTGTGTTAAATCCCCAGTATCACATCACACACACACACACACACACACACACACACACACACACACACATACACACACAGAAATCTAAAATAATATTTTGAACATTAAAAGGAAGTTTTAGCTTCCTTTTATATTTTTAAATAATAGTATTTAGACTTTAAGAATCAATCAAAATTTTCTTCATTAATTATTTTAAATTACTTTTTATTCATAAATGACTTTAAACTTGACATTTATGGTTAATATATGTGTTTGAATATATAGAATTGCTTCCTAAATTTACATAATATACACATTAAACTTTTAGGTTAATATGCACTAAGTATGAATAATAAGTTTGGATAGACTATAAATCTGCTACATTTAACCAATTTTGATAGATGACTATTTATGTAAAATACATCCTTTCAGCTCTGATGGTTTGCCTGTGGTATGTCCTCCAGAATAGCTCATATATTGGCAATACAGAAATGTTCAGAGGTAAAATTCTAGAATCAGGCCTCTAACTTCATCAATGGCTACATACATTGATTAATTCATAACTCATGTGAATTTAAAGGATTTAGGCAGGTGGGGCAGGGCCAGAGGAGAGTGACTGGGGGAGAGTGACTTACCACATCCAAGCTGCCATGATGTCTCTGCCTTATAACCAGTCAACCATGGACTAAAACTGAAACCATGAGCCAAAAGAAGCCTTTCTTTCTCTAAGTTGTTTGTATCGTGTATTTTGTTCATAGTGATGAAAATGCTAATGAAAACTTACAATATATCATATCAGTGCATATTAGTACTGGTTGTGAGAGAAGATGTTATGCTTAAAGAGCATCTTCAAGGTCAGATCAGATGGATGCTTGCAGTAAAATTTTGTCCTTAAAGAAGACTTGTCCAAGATATTATAGCTATATTTTTATTATAAATTGGATAACTATGCATCTTATATAATTTCACAGATAACTCTTTTTTCCTCATAACATTCTCATTAGAACATATAAAATGCTTGGCTATCCTCCCAGAAAAAATCTTGTATTTGCAAGTCTTATGTTTCATTTGAGTTATGTTTAAATTTCAAAGTTTACAGCAAAATGATTGAAGTTCTAATTTGATGGTTATTTAAAACAAGAATATTTCCTTGTGGTTATGAGACAATCTGTGAAAGTTGTTTGTTGGGCAATGATTAATAGAAAATTTGTAAAATGACTTTTGTATGAAACAAAATAGCAAATTTTGAAGTTTTATTATTTGCAGGATTCAAGAAGAGTATGCCATATTAATTGAATTATTTCTAGAACATGAAAGAAACATAACTATATTAGTTTATGTTTCTGTATAACAAATTACCAAAAACTTAGGGCTGAAAAACTACTCAGTTCTGTGAGAAAAATGCAAATACAGAGACTGAATTCTCAGCTCAAATTATCACAAGGCAGAAATCAAGGTGTCTTCTATGCTGAATTTTTATTTCTTTGCTCTGGGGAAGAAATTGCTCCAAATTCATTCTGGTTGTTTTCAGAATGTATTTGGAAATAAAATCAGTATGTTGAGAGTTATCTGTACTCCAGTGTTTATTGCACATTACTCCCAACAGCCAAGATATGGAATCAACATGAGAATTCAGCAATGGATGAATGGATAAAACATGTGGTATATATACACAATAAATATTGGATACTGATCAGCCAGGAAAAAAAGAAGGGATTTTTTTTCATTTGCAGGAACATGGATTAACGTGAAAGACATTATATTATCCAGGCACAGAAAGATAAGTGACACATGTTCTATGCATATAAAGAATCTAAAAAGGTTGATGCATAGAAATAAAGAGATGAAGAATGACTACCAGAGGCTGGGGAGGTTAGAGGTGATGGAACTTAGAAAGAAATAGGTCAATGGTTGCAAATTTACATTTACAGAGGTAGAAGGAGTTCTGGCATACTATTGAGCGATAGGATGGCTAGCATTAACAATATTGAATTAAATATTTCAAAATAGCTAGACAAGTACATTTTGGATGTTCATACCACATAGGAAGGATAAATGTATGAGGTAACAGATATGCTAAATACCCTGATTTGATTATTAAATAAAGTAGACATGGATCAAAATATTGCACTGTATCTGGCAAGTATGTAAGATTATAATGTGTCAATTAGAAACAAAAGAAAACACATAAAACAGACGTAGTTCCATGTACTTTTAGTACTGAGGTCTCATTTTCCTTGACAGCTGTCAACTGGGAGTTACTCAGCTCCCAGAGTCTATGTGGATTTTGGCCCCATGCCCTCCCCATCTTCAAGCTAGCAACATCTCTACTTGGAATTCTTCTTATGCTTCATGTCTATGGCATTTTTTTTTTTTCTGGTGCCAGCTAAAGAAAGCTCTGTGCTTTTAAAAAACTTTAGAAATGAAGTCAGGTCCACCCTATCATAAGGTAGTTTCCATGTAACATAATCATAGTATTAAAATCTATCATCTTCATATTGCCAGGTAACATACAAGATAAAAATTTGATGGGGGGGAATAGAATGCAGCACAACTTCCAAAGTATCTCAACCATTATGCAGTTTTAAAGATGAGGGACTAGTGTGACTCATTTATGAAGTTTATCAGTTTGGGAACTTTTCAAAATTTCTACACAGAGATAGTATGTATATATTCTACTTATAGCTTCATTTGCATTTTTAAACACTTGGTATAAGAAGTAGAGGATTTAAAACAACAAGGACAAAAAACAAGCAGTAGACATTTTTTCCTTATATCTGGGTGATTGGATAATTAAAACATAAAAATAACATTTTACATTGCTTTTGGTCTTGGACTGTTTTTTTTCAGCATAGGAGTATATGTGATTATACAAATTAAGACATACACAGGCTGTTTTCTTTAAGAGACTTTTTTTTTAAAATATATTTTTTGGTGCATTATACTCATATCATAATGAGTTCATAGTGATGCTGGCATGTGGAACTCTCTCAGTCACTGGCATGCATAATCACCAGGTAGAAATTCTACTGGCAGAGAGAGTGTTGCATTTCCAGCCTGTAGCTGTGATCACATGAACTCCTGTTGGCCCATGGCCTCTCTGCTTTCAGGGCCCAAGCTCTGATAGAAAGAAATTCTACTGTTCTGAGCCTGTGGTTTGCATGGCTCAGTTATTTAGCCCCAGGGACACTGCTGCTACTCTGAGAACCTGTGATCACATGAGACTTTGTTGGCTTCAGGCCTTGGAGCTTGTGGTATCCAATGGCCAGGAAGGAGTTCATATCCTTTGAGGTTGCAGTTTGGTTTACTGAGCTATTTCTTCAAAAAGACACCACCTCTGGTAGTTTATGGTGGTTTCCAGAGACCCTGCACGGCAAGACAAACTGCTGATTCTAAGTCCTACCTGCCTGAGTGTTTCTAAGGACTGACTGATAATTCAGGTTTCTGTCTTGTCTGACTGTAACCACCCCAACGCCCACATCCACAAGAATGATTTATAAACTTAGTGATCCCACAGGTATATTCATTGCCATGCAATACTCTGTAGCTGCACAGGCCTCCTCTGGGATGGATTGTAAACTTCCTGTCTTGAGGAGTGCTACTCAGGTCCCTGCAGGAAGCAATGCATTCAGCTGCAGCTACAGGATTCCTCTGGGCTATTTGGATGGTTGGTCTGTAGATTGCGTTTGATGATGGTTTTCTGTAATCATTGGCTTGACAATTTCCCACTTCTTCTTTGTTGGAGTTGGTCTCCGAGCCCGGCATCGTCCCACCAAGATGGCGCCTCCTCCACTCTCTCCTCACCAGATGAAGCACATGGAGCTATTTTCAATCATTTGTTCTCTGTGTTGCTTCCAATCCCACCACTTTTCAACTGTCTTTCTTCTGTTGTACTCTGACTGTTTCCCTTCTTTTGCCAAGAAGCAGTCTTCTACTGATTGAGTTCTGAGTCATTTTTTTTTAAAAACCTCATTTAAAATATCCATGTTTCCCTTGATTTAATATATTCTCACTCTAGTAGGGGCCATGGCAACGCTTTGATTTATAATCACTTCTGGTCATATAGGGTTCTCCAGGCCAAAACTGGCCATTCGAGATGCTCCATAATAGAAATGTCTCAGGCCTTGAAAGCCATTTTAGTCTGGCACTGGCTGAGAGTCATAAGAAGAGTATAATGTCTGCTCAAAATTTGAGGGTAAACTTTTAGCAAATAGCTGAAGCTTATCAGCAGACTACAGTCCTTGAAATGTGTTGATGCAGTATATCTCAACATGTGCCATATTTATAGAACAAAGAATATAACTTCCTATATAGCATTTACCCCAAGGCTATCTTTTTGGAGATATATGAGCCAAAGAATTAAAAGATATCTGTTAAAACATTAAAATAATCATAAAAGACTTTATGATCTTAAATCTTATTAATCAACCGATGTTAAATCTGATTTCTATAATTTTCTACTCTGTGACAATAAACTTTTGTTCTCAGGAACAAGAAAAAAAAATTCTACTAGTATACGAACAATAAAGTGCAGTAGTTGGTCATGTTATTTTGTGAGGAAGGTGGATAAAAAAGATGAAAAAAATCACAAAAAATATATACTTAATGAATATCAATTGGGAACATAAGGAATTCTGACAAACTTAGATGTATTTGGCCAATAGAAGAGCTAGAGATAATTACTTTCATCCCAAAGCAAATTGCATACTAATGGGAAGTAGAGGGTAGATAATACAGAATGTCCTCCACAACATGAAAGTGCCTTTCATAGGTGAACTGCATCTACACAGGCACATAAAATATAAAATTAAAATAGGATTATGCTAATATCATAAAATGATGAGGCTGACCTAATATAATCATGTTTGTTTTGTCAGAAGGGAGTTTGTTGTAGTTGAAAGACCTGACTGGTTAAAAGCAGAAAATTTCAAAATTGATACTAGGCTCATCCATTTCCTGATGCAAAGGACATGGGAGAATAGATAGATGATGATGATAGATATATAGATGATAGATAGATATTAAAGATATACATATTATATAATACATACATGTAGTATATATATTATATGTATATATTTAATTTAATATATATTTAATTTCCCTAAGACTCAGAAATACAAGAATCATGAGGGATCTTAATAACCAGTTTATTATTACTACTTCTGTATGTACTGCTCAAGTTGATTCAAAGAAAATTTATAGATGAAATATCCTAATTTTATAAGTTGATCTGATCTTTATTAACTGTAGGTTTTGTTTGACTTAATTTTATGTGTAAATGAAAGTTTGTAGCAGTTAAATTACTATGATGAATATGACCACGAAAACCCAATAATTTTTGACTTATATTAGCAAAAAATGGAAAATTAATGGTTTAAACTATTTGAGTGCTAACAAGTGTTAGAAGAGTTAATGTCACCACAGATTCCTGGGTTCTATATCACATCTACTGAATCCAATAAAAAGGGCAGGTAACCAAGGGGTAAAGATTCCCCAGTGACCTCACACAATTGCTGAGGACACAAGGGAACTGGATAATGACTTCACTTACACCTCATAAGCTGAGACCTTGATTTCACTCCTGGTTATCTGTAAGCTCCTGTTTTTTTTTTCTTTAATTGGAAAGCCAAGTAGTGACACTGTGGAGGGAATCTAAGATATTTGTGTCTAAACTAATCTGTTTCTCAAAAAGCAAAACAATAGCAATAGCCCAGGGAGAAAACTCTCAAGAGAATCTTTAACTAATCTTTCCTGATATTTTTATTTTTCTTAAGTATACTTTTATTGGTACATTTGTAGTTTCACATCATAATGTGATTCATAGTGATCGAGACACACATAAGCCCAGCACTTGGTGAACTTCCTCCTAACTCCCTCCGCACTTCTTTCCTTCCCTATATGTGATATTGAAATTGACATTGGCAATTTCAGATATATACATAACATCAGTGGAAGTATTTCTTTCATTGGTTAATTATTTAAGGCATAAAATAAATATTTAAAATTCCACAACTCACAAATATCTCTGCACATAAGCAATCAATATTTAAAGATAAGTTGTGGGTACATGACTTTAGATTCTAAAAGGGAAGCGTAGGGATTGCTCATGTTATGTGGCATTTGGCACTCACAGGCTGGGACCAAGAAAGGTCAAATCTGACCCTTCTAACCTAGGGAAGCCGGTGGGTGGGTCAGGGAAAGGCCTACCTCCCTCCCCTGCAGCTACCTGTGAGGAGATCTGCTCCCATTGGCTCCTCCTCCCCAGCTTCACCTCCCTACCTGACCTTCCCATATATACTATTGTGTGTTCCAATAAAGCTGAGTTCCTGTGGCGCTGCCTGACCACTGACTGGACTCCTGGATCGGTGCTGTTTTTTGGGGGGCTTCCCCAACTCCCCAGGGTGGTGGGCCCGGCCGTGACACTCTCCTTCTCACTTGGCCCTGGTGACCAAGCTGCTGGCCCACTTTGCTCTACCCCATCAGTTGTGAGGAAAGCTACAGGAAGTACAGTGAATCCTCCTTCTACTAACTTGTTAGATAGCCAGGACTCAACTATCATAAATCAACTAGAATTTTCAACATCTGTGATAAGGCAAGATCACATCTGGGACATAGAAGATGCTGATATTCAGAGCAAGAAGGAATAGCAGGCCACGGCCAACCTATTAATTCACAATAGGCCATTTGCCTAAATACAAAAATGGGAATGAAAGCCTTTTGCTTTTCAGAGATACTTTCTAAAAGGCTGACACTTCTTGGTACTTAAGGAAATAAAACTTGCATGTGATAAATAATGTAAATTTAAAAATCATATGGATTTATTTATACAAAAACAAACAGTGTTCAAAAGGAAGAACCCACTGGGCATGGTGGTGCATGCCTGTAATTTCAGTACATGGGAAGCTGAGACAGGACAATCACAGGTTTGAAGCCAGTTTCAGCAACTTAGTGAGGCTCTCAGTAACTTAGTAAGTTTCCAAATAAAAGAGAGTTGGGAGTGTAGGTTGGAGGTAGGATGTCTCTGGGTTCAATTCCCAGTACCATAAAATAGGGTGTATTAGAGATTTCATAAGAGCAAGATATATTTCAACAGAAAGAGACAAGATATATTTTATAAATATATCTTGAGAGGAAAAATAGAAAGTTTTTCAAAAGCACAAAAATGGTCAGTGTGTTTAGTAAAATAATGGCCTCTCAAAGATGTCCACCACCTAGTCCCCCAGTTAGTACATTGTCTAATATTTCTGTTAAGTACACAGTATTGTTATGTTTGCTTATATACACAATCGTTCACATTCACAAGATCCCAACCAGATGGAAATAGTAGATAAGAAATCAATTTAGAAAGTTTTCTATCTACAAGGATCCCAGGCAGTAGCTGAACTTAGGAATATGTATTTACAATCTTTCTCCTGGCTGACTTGCCTATAAATGAATAACCAAGTTACAGTACTAGATACTTCAATGACTTGTACTTTTTGATGTTTCCAGAAGCATGTGATTTATCTCTGATCAGAGGCTAACTGTGCTCTTTGAAGGAATATATACTTTTAAAGTTGACATAGAAGACTTGGAGCGTGTCTCTTTCTCATGCCAATGGTTTCCCTCATTTCAAAGGAAAAAAAAATCCTATTTTCAAATGTTAAGAAAAAACAATCTTAAAAGGTTCAAACACAGCACCTTTTCCTTTATCATATGAATAAAAAGAGATTGTTTGTTCAAGGTCAACTTATACTTCAGAAGTAAATCTGTGAGATCCAGGATACCCTAAATCATCCTTTGATTGTCTCTCAATTTTGTAGAGCATATATGCTGAGATCTTCAATATACAGTTAGATCTAAAAAAAATCTCAAAGTAAATAAAGTTAGATCTCAAAGTCTTAACATTGATAAGTTGTGAGGGAAAGGAAAGGCAAATGGCTTTCTCCTTTAGAATTTTCTTTACATAAGACCTTGGAGAGTGAACCCATCACTGCACCTCTAAAACTGTCTTCATTTTACATGCAACACATGTTCATTAAGAGTTCAGAGAGAGGAAGTAATTAATGCTACTTCTAGTAGTGACAAGAAGTGACACTGCTGCTTGTTGAAAATTATTATTTAATTGTATGATAATTTGAAAACAATGTGCAATGATAAAATAAGGGTAGATAGCATTCCCATCTTCTTAAACATTTTTAAAACATTTTAATTAATATTTAATAAGTACATATACTTATGGTACACAGTATTATATTTCAAAACTTGTATGTAATGTGCACTATCAAATCAGATAATTGACGGTTTCATCTCCTTATCATTACTTTATGTTTGGAGTCTTTAACCTCCTTCTTTCTTCAATTTGTTCATAAAATATAGATTTATTGTGAACCGTAATAAACACACTGTGCTGCCAGGCATAGTGGTGCACACCTGTAATCCCAGTCCTTGAGAGACTGAGACAAGAGGATTGCAGTTTCAGGACCTACATCAGCAACTACTTAGTGAGGCCCACAGCAACCTAGTAAACAAGACCCTTTTTCAATCTAAAAAAATAAAAAAGGGCAGGGGAGATTAGAGATAGAATGTCCTTGGTTCAATCCATAGTACAAAAAAAATCAATATAAAACAAACAAAAAACTATGCTGTAGAACATTAGAACTTATGACTGCTAGCTATTGAGTTTGGGTGCCCATTATCTAACATCCATTTTTTCCACTTTCTCCATTGGTCCTAACTCCTAGTAAACACTATTTCATATTCAGATGGCTAGACTGTTTCCTTGTTTCCACACATTAGAGATAACATGTGTATTTGTTGTTGTTGTTTTTATGTGTCTGATTTACTTAACATAAAATCCTCTAGTTTTTTTTTTTTTTTTTCTTTTTTTATGGAACTTCCACTCTGTTCTCCATAATGGCTATAATGATTTACATTCCCATCAAGAGTTTATTAGAGTTCTTTATTCTCTTAATATCTAGACTGTATAAGGAACTTAAAAAAAGCATGATGAAAGCAAATAATCCAATTTTAAATGGGCTCAATTATCTGAGTAGATGCTTCACAAAAGAAGATATTAAAATGGGCAATACATTTATGAAAAAATGTTCAACATCATTAGCCGTCAATGAAACCATAATCAGATATCTTCACATCCCAGTTAGAATGGCTATTATCAAAAGGAAAAAAAAAATGGCATGGGTTTCTTCTTAAGGAACATTTCCTTTTCTTTACAAAATCATGAAGTTTAGCTAATTGATTCCTAAAACCTCTTTGTCATAAAAAAAATGTTCTTGTACTATGGATCATAAAACACCACAGAATATTGAAACTGCTAATGAAGAAGTGTGTCATTAATAAAACAGGTGGGAGTATAGCCAGTGTGATCAGCTGTACCCAAAATATTCAGACCACTTCAAAGAGACGTGGGAGTGTCAAATTAGTCAAATTACTTGGAGTGGATGTCTTGCCAGGAAATAAGCAGACTGCCTGAAACCCATAGTCTCAATGTTCCACTCTTCTGAATGTATGTGATTCCAACACTTAGATTCTAGAATTATTTGTCTCATATGCCTCCAAATTAAAAAGTTAAGTCCTTTAGTTTGGAATTGTAGAAACAAATATCATATCAGAATGAGACAATATGTTTCCACTGGCAACCAGATTCATGCTTTTGGTAAACAACGTAAATAAATATATTTAATACACACAGGCACACATCTATTCAATTAATAATACTAATAGTTGTAAAATTAGAATATACTCATGTAGGTTGTTTTGCATTATTATTTTTTATGAATGAGCATCAGTTATTTGCCATGTCATTCCAAGCTCATTATGATTATTAGATTTTATTTTAGTGAAAATATAAATATTTTAAAGACATAAATACATATGTCTTTAAAAATTCTCTGATCCTGAAGTAGCACAATATAAAAGAAGAGGAATCTCATCCAAGAAAGATACAATTTCCAAAAATTATATAAAATTGAAAGGAATGACTTACAATAAAACAGATGGCGGTGGAAGCAGCTGTGTGTGATCATTTCTAAAGTGTGTTAGACACATATGTGGATGGGAATATGGAGTATGCAGAGGGAAAAAATTGTGACTGTACATGAAAATGAGAAATTGATGGAGTTTTCACTTTTCTACCTTGAGACTAAAACATAAGAACCAAAGATTCACTTTCCATCAAGTGCTTTCCTTTCTAGAAAATAAAGGAGGACATTACTCTTACATAAACAATGTAAAATAATCCGCTTTAATACTTGTTGTCTCATGTTTATTTAAAATAATTTCATAAACTGGCTTATTTTTCTGCAAATTACTTTTATTCCAAATACACAGTGTTTTTCAGTCACAGTTTGTGATGATTAATTTTATGTATCTACTTGACTGGGCCACAGGGTATATGAAGTTTTGATAGAACATTTTTTATGGGTATATCCATGAGGATATTTCTGGAGGAGGTTAACATTTGAATATTTGAGTAAAGCAGACCACACTCATAATGTGGGTGGGCCTCATCTGATGTATTGAATATCTGAATAGAATAAAAGACTGAATCAGAATTTTTTTTTTAATCTTTGGATCTGAACTCAGACTGGAATTTAAGTTATCCGTTCTCTTGGTCTTTCACCTCTTGGATTCAGATTGAATCTATACCTTTGGGTTTCCTGGGTCTGTACTTCTTAGCCTCCATAATAAACCAGTATCTCATAATAAGTCTCTGTATATCTGCATATGTATGTATCTAATGTGTGTATTTATACACAAACACACACACACACAAACACTCACACACACACACCACACACACACACACACACACACACACACACACACATACACACACTTTCTATTGGTTTTATGCCTTCTCCTTTCCAGGAACTTTATACTGAGGCCTGTAAGTTTAATTTTCAAGGCCAAAAATGTTAGTATACTGATTGCTTCTGCCTGTGAACTTTAAGACCCACTGTATGATTGGACACAAATTCATCCTTTTCTTCCCTTACTTTCTTAAATGAGCATCTAGGAAGAACCTATGTCATCCTGGGCTCTTCAGTGGTGATAATGACTGAAGCCACCCTGTCTTGCCTCTTTATTAGACATGCAGTGCTAGGCATAACCTTCTGTGATGTTGGCCACTAACGGTCAGGATTCATCGCCACTGTATAGAGTAGACTGTGTTGTCTGCCATATCCCTGGCATGCTCATGCTATATATACTATTACTGGATTGTTTACTCTTCATCATAATGGTAATGAACCAGATACTATACAGAACTGTCAGGAGTATTGCAGATATGAAAACACATAGTAGTTTTCTGTAAAAAGACACTATTTCAGAAATAATATGTAACTTCCCAAAGGTGATAGAACTGGGAACCAAACTCAGATCTGTCTAATGTCCTTTGTTTTTGTTTTTACTTTTGCCAGAACTTATTTTTTAGATTGTTTTTATGGATGCATTGCAATTATACATCATAGTGAGATTCATAGTAATATATTCATACATTCAATGACTTTTCTAATTTGTCTGAATAATTATTGTTTGTTGTTTTTTAATATTGTTCCAGATTTCATCTTATGGCAGGACAAACAGAGTTTGATGGTTGAATATATTATTGTCCACTCTGTTTCTTGTTGTGAGGGTTATCATTAATTTTTGTTAAGGTTGAAGGATGAAGAGTAGTTATATTAATTTGATTCTCCAGATAATATATTAGAAAGTCAATAAGGGAATTGAGAAAGTCATGCATACAATCTTTATTAATTTAGAGAACACACATAGAATAAAACTGCAGTAAATTAGAAGCATAAATGTTTACAAGTATTTACTCAATGATCACCAAATTATAGTGTCCTCCTAGTATCAAAAAGCCTAGGACTATAAAAAAATGACAGCTTTGTGTGTGTTAGTCTCTTCATTTGCATAATAAAAATATTTTAACTACTTTGCCTATTGATTGTGAAGATTTAGTAGAATAACACAGGTAGAATACTTTGATTTTCTGATAATATACTCTCAACAAATTTAAAGATGGTAGCTTTTAAAAACGGAAGAAGAAAGCTAGGTGCCATGGTACACAGCTATAATCCCAGTACTTGAAAGACTGAGACTAGAGGATACTAGGTTTGAAGCTAGCCACAGCGACTTGCAAGGCCCTCAGCGACTCCATGAGACTCTGTTTAAAAGGAAAGACATAATATAGGGCAGGAGATATAGCTTGGAGGTAGAATACCCCTGTGTTAAATCCTCAGTACTATAAAAAAACAGGAAAGAAATAGAAGGCAAATTAAAAAAAAAGATGAAGAGCTAGCTGTAGGAGGCAAAGTTCTGTCTTTGGGACTTTCCTGTTCAAAGTTTTCAAATGACTAGATTAGAACTTTTTTTTTTTTTTTTTTTTTTTTTTGCGGTACTGGGAATTGAACTCAGTGGCATTCTACCTCCGAGCTACACCCCCAGCCCTATTTTTTATTCTTTATTTTGAAACCGAGTCTCACTAAGTTGTGGAATGCCTCACTAGGTAGCTGAGGCTGGCCACGAACCCGGATCCTACGGTTTCAGCCTCCCGAATGCTGGGATTACAAGCGTGCGCCACCACGCCCGGCCTTAGATTAGAACTTTTAAGGTATGTCAACTTGTTTTTGGATAATTCACAAACATGAATATAAACAATGTTTTAAACATTTTTTTTCTTGATAGTCACCTTTATAGGGATTAACATGGAGATATGGTCAAGTAGAACAAATAGACAAATATAAAAATTTCAAAAAGCAAAAATGAAAACAAGAACTGACTTACAGTTAGGTTGAAATCATAGAAGAGCCCCACAGTTGGGGAAAAAGAAGTTCTTCCATCAAGCTTACATGAGAACAACTAGAATATAGTACCTAGGAAAGTGTGTGAGGTTTGAAGGAGGCTTCTATTGGGAAGAAAGCAAGCTTTGTATTGGAGACAATACAGATAATGTTTATATGAAAAAGTATAGGACAAAAGCATAGGGGTGATGGTTAGATATTTCCAGCGATAATTATGTTACTTTTGTACCTTCTAAATGCACTCTTAAAATTTTGGAGAAATTTATTGTTTGGGTTTAAACAGCAAATCTTTCTTAACTGCTGGCATAACTGTTGGTTTGCTCTTTCTGCTGAGTCAGTATTTGCAATGCCAGCACATTAAACAGCATTTTGTAGATGAAAAGAAAGAGAATAATAATTCTGTTGAATGTAACTAAGTAAGCAGTGTAACATTTGGTAACAGATCATTCATATTATTTAGAGCTAAAGATTATAAACTTGTATACCACATACCTTTGCTATTTAAACAGCAAGAAGTACATTATGCCTTATGAAGATACACAAGTGCAGAAATTTGGATATATCTAGAGAACACATTTATGAACACAGCACCTGCAATTCCACATGAGTGAAGCTGTGAGTGGTGTCAGCCAGAGTTCAGGGTACACAAACTCCTTCCATACTTTCCTGATCTAAAATAAAACAATCCAACAGCTAAGCCTATCGGTTTTGCTTAATGTTAGAGGATGAGGAGTAGCTTCCTAATATGGACATATAAAACTTGAAATTATGCTGGCCGTGGTGGTGCAAGCTTGTAATCCCAGCATTTGGGAGGCTGAGACCAGAGGATCCGGGTTTACGGCCAGCCTCAGCTACCTAGTAAGGCACTCCCCAACTTAGTGAGACCCTGTTTCAAAGTAAAGAATAAAAAATAGGGCTAGGGATGTAGCTCAGAGGTAGAATGCCCCTGAGTTCAATCCCCAGTACCGAAAAAAAAAAAACCCAAAAAACCAAAAAACAACAACAAAAAGAAACTTGAAATCAACTGAAGTGGTCAAATCCATTTTTCACATAAATCCTCCAACATTTATTTTGTTTGCATAATCAAGACTAGATATCTCTAGACAGCATCCTCTGATTTCCATATTTTGAACTTCATTATTCATGCAACATTTTCTGTTTTACTTGATTTATTTATTTCTTTGTGTGTTACTAAGGATGGAACCCAGGGGCATTCTACCTCCTAGCTATAATCCAGCCCTTTTAATTTTTTATTTTTAAACAGGGTCTCATTAGGTTGCTGAGAGTCTCACTACATTGCTGAGGCTGTCTTTGAACTTAAGATCCTCCTGTCTCAGCATCCTAAGTATTGGGATTATAGGCTTCTGCCACCACACCTAGCTCAGTTTCCACTTTATTTATTTATTTATTTATTTATTTATTTATTTATTTATTTATTTATTTGCGGTACTGGAGATTGAACTCAGGGTCATTCTACCTCCAAGCTATACCCCCAGCCCTATTTTTTATTCTTTATTTTGAAACTGGGTCTCGCTAAGTTGTGGAGTGCCTCACTAGGTAGCTGAGGCTGGCCGCGAACCCGGATCCACCGGTCTCAGCCTCCCGAATGCTGGGATTACAAGCGTGCGCCACCATGCCCAGCCAGTTTCCACTTTAAATTAAATACATTCTATGACTTTCTGGGGATACAAAAGCAAAAATTTGGAATAGAATATAATTTCTTTTCATTTACAGAAGAAGCATCATTAAATGGCAATTTATGTAATAGCATAAAACAATGGCTACATTAATAAAATACATATCAGGAAAAATAATGCAGCAGATAGAATTATTTGACTGCCAACCTCCACTCTGCAAACATTTATTCCTTCCTATCAATTTTCTGTCTTCTATACCAGTGTACTTGCTCAACTAAGACGTGGGTTCTCAAGCTTAGCACTACAGGCAATTGGGTTGGATAGTTATTTGATGTGGGATGCTGCCCTTTGCATTATGGGATGTTTATCGACATCTCTGGCCTCTATCCACTTGATGTCAGTAGCAGCAGCCCCTTTCTCATGACCACCAATAATGTCTCCACACACATTCAAATGTCTGGAGCGGGGGTGGGGGTGGGGTGCAAAGTGCTCCCTAAATGGAAAGGATTCATTTAAGGCTGCCACTGTCTATATCTGCTTTTTCTCAATCAGATACAATTTTCTTTTTTTTTTTTTCTACTTTCTCATTAACTTTCACCTTTATCTTTATTACTTCCTGCTCCCATTTCTGTATCTTTATGCAAATTGCTACAAGTGTCCTTCTATTTCAATGAATTAAATTCTACCTCCTCTTTCTGTGATGGTTACTATAGACCTAACCCAGGGCCCAGCACCCAGCAACGGGGATCCACATAGAGGCTGGATTCTCCCCATTGTTCACCTCCACAGGGCACCTCTGGGCAATGCACTTATTATATCACTTATTGTGTCCCCTTTATAACATTAGAAAGTGTCATTTATAATTGGATGTGTAGAATTGGAAATTCATGCCTTTGTAGTGACAACATGGTAACTGATAGTAGTGTTCCCAAGCCAGTCTTCAAAAATCCACTGACCTGTTAATCAGCTGAACTCTGTAAATGGGAATGTCTTGATTTCTGAAGGCTGGTAATTTTAATTGAGGAGATGAAATAAAAATATAGCTGATGTTCTTTTTTTTTTTTTTTTTGTGGTACTGGGGATTGAACCCAGGGACATTCTACCTCTGAGACAAACCCTCAGTCCTATTTTTTATTATTTATTTTGAAACAGGGTCTCACTAAGTTCTGGAGAGCCTCATTAAGTGGCTAAGGCTGGCTGCGAACTCAGATCCTCCAGTCTCAGCCTCCCAAGTACTGGGATTAGAAGCGTGCACCACCATACTCAGCTGCTAATGTTCTTTTATTGGACTTATTTTGGTAAATATTTCATACTGTACTGGGGATTGAATCCAGGGGCATTTTACCATCGAGTTACAGTCCCAGCCCTATTTATTTATTTGTTTGTTTATTTATTTATTTATATATTTATTTATTTATTTATTTATTTTGCAATACTAGGTGCTGAACCCAGGGGCATTCTACCTCTGAGCTACACCCCTAGTGCTATTTTTTATTTTTTATTTTGAAACAGGGTCTCTGAGTTGCGGAAGGCCTCACTAAGTAGCTGAGGTTGGCTGTAAACCGGGATCCTCTTGTCTCAGCCTCCCAAGTACTGGGATTACAAGTGTGCACCACCATGCCTGGCTCCTTTTTATTTTTTTACTTTGAAACAGCCTCACTAAGGTGCTGAGGATCCCACTAAACTGCTGAGGCTGGCCTATGTTCCTTCAGTGATGCCAAGTTTATATAAATGTGCATTAGGAGATAAAGAAGTGATATACAGAGTTTTTCTCTACATGGTAAACACTATTTTTAACACACACAGTGCAATTTTGTTGACTAGGCCCTTTCACCTTCATTTGATTCTTGAAGTGACTTTTTAATCCAAGATTCCATTTCACAACTTTTGTAAAACAGATTAGATATTCAGTGTCTATTGGATGCAAGTTAATATTCCAGATGTGATGTCCTTAGGAGTTTCTGAAATTCAGAGGAAGATTGGCAGAAATAACTATAGCCAACAAGTAAGGTTAGAGAAGCTTCTTTATCATGAAGTGCTCTGTGGGTATTCACAGTTAGCCATGAAGAGTTAGATATATCTTTCACCTCATAAGTATTCTCAGTGTAACTACCTAATTATTTGGTGTTTACACATGTATTTAGTTCTCTTGTGCTAATTGCACAAAAATTGAACTGAGGAGATTAACGTAATCAAAGAGACAAAAAGCACTTAAACATTGCATTCACTTCTTAAACCAATCCCAATATATACAAAGCCTACTTAGTTTGTGATTTGGTAAAGATGTTTTGTTACCTGCTTCTTGAAAGCTCTCATGGTTGATGGAACAAAGCTTTCCCTAGCATTGGGGAAACACAGGAAATGGAGCAGGTTTGCCATGTGATGCGGATATCTCTGTATTCGTCCTAAGTGTTTGATCTGAAACTGTCACCCTAAACCTTATCATTGCATTATATTCAAAAAGTTTAAGTATTTATTAATATTAAATGCCAATTGTAAGACTTGTGTGTTACCCAAGTCAGTTTTAGTACCCCCATATCTTTCAAGGTAAGTAAAATAATCCTCATTAGTTTACTTATCTTGAAAGTAAAATGAAATTATATATATTACACATATATATATATTTATGAAATGAGGATATATATATATTTTTTCTCATATAAAATGTCCAGGCATGGTGGTTCATGCTTGTAATCCCAGTACTTAGGCTGAGAAAGGAGGATTGCTGGTTCATAGCCAGCCTTAGCCACTTAGTGAGGCCCTTTGAAACTTAGTGAGACCCTGTTTCAAAATAAAAGAATAAAATAGAGCTGGGGGATGTAGCTCAGAGGTAGAATGACCCTGGATTCCATCCCAAGCACCACACACACACACACACACACACACACACACACACACACACACACACAAAATGTTTTTAGAAAGCTTTCAAATAAAGATGATCATGAAAACACTTTCATTTCATACCATCTTTTCTCTCTGCAAGCCATCATAATGCCTTTGCATCTTTTGTGTTTTATGTCACTTATCCACATAGCAATCATTTATAAGTGAGACACATTATTATCTCTATTTAATAGAAGAAAAAAACCTTTTTTAGAGAAGGGAAATCAGAGGGCTGGATTTATATTAACAGTTAAAGTGTAGAGCCAGACTCATACTGTGTCATCTGATTCTACACTATGCTACAGTGGAACTCTGTTCCAGGTCTCCCCTCCACTCTTCTTTCCCCATATTTCTACTTCTGCCCTCCCAAGATCATGAGTGGGTATGGATAGGATTCTATATTATAGGTAATTTCTCTACTAATTTTTTCATATAATCTTGACATCATTTTATTAAAAATCAAGATAAGTTAAGTTTTAATATTTTCTAACTGCTTCTTATTGCAAATTTTATCAGAAGTACCTTCTTTGTTTATTTAATTAAATTTTTGTGATATTAGGCATTGAACTCAGGGACATTCTACCACAGAGATACATCTTCAGGCTTTCATTTCTTTTTTTCTAATTTAGAGATAGGCTTTCACTAAGTTACCCAGACTGGATTTGACCTTGTGATCCTCCTGCCTTAACTTCCCAAATATTGAGATAACAGGTGTATGCCCAAGAACCTACCAGGGAGGATTGTACAAGTTTTCTCTGTCAGAATTTTCCTCCTTCCCTACTATGAAGGTGTCTTACCATCCTTGATTATTGCTCTTCCCTGTTTTATCACTACACTATTTTAGCACCTATTTAATTCCTGTTAATGTGACAAGATTTCAGAGGACTCAATGAAACTTTATCCTGAAACTCAAGGAGCCACTATGTGTTTGGTGACAAGTCAGGACTCACCGCTGGCTAGGGCTGGCGTACTCATCTCTGGTTGTTTGGCCTCAAGCTGTTCTTCAAGTCATGTCACATCAGTATCTGTCCTTGTGCCACTTACAGGCTTCATCACAAAAGCGGAAATGATAAATAAAACAGGAAATGACTCCCAGGGTAGACCACAAATTTGCCTCTATGATGTTATAAATTCCAAATCACAGTGGTAGAGTGATGAAGGGGACAGGGTTATATAATAGGTCAAGGCACTATGTCTGTTCCCAAGATATAGTCACAGTATACTTAAAAGAAGTTAAGAACATGACAAAATAGGAAACGAATTATTTTTGATAGCAGATTACACAAAACCTAGACTTCATTTTTTTATGCCCATCTAGAAGATTGATTTATTTTGCTTTAGGAACGTCTTAGTTTATGTGTTCCAATGATATCAATAGCTCCTGTTAGTACATAACATATATTTAGAAGGGACATTAAATTCCTTGTCTAATTTGACCTAGAGAAATGTTTAAACACAATTCTATAGGCTGTTTGAGAAAATTCAATACCTCAGTTCTAAAAATACTTTGCAACATTTCCAACTAAGAAGCTCTCCATCCATGGACTGTTCAATCTTTCTTTTTCTATTTTCTCTAAAAAAAGTTCAGAAACATTAATATTTCTTAATTAATTTAATATATGATGAGTAATATATCCTATAATACCAAAGAGATCATCCTTTCTAGTGTGAGGGTGATGGTACAAAGCACAAATAGAGCAATGTATATGCTAGGAAGAATCATATGATACTGTAAGTCTCTTACAAAATATAAAAGGAAGGAAATAGAAAATACCAGAGTTAGCTAGGTAGGGTAGAGAGTAGTACTGTTTTAGAGTGTCCTCCAGATCATGTTATCTGAGATAACATTTCAATGGGGACCTGTGAAAAGCAAAGGAATCCCCTCATGTGGAAAGAACAACTAAGCTGTAGAGAACACAGAACGCGAAGGCCCAATGTGGGGAGATCCTTCATGATTCCAAGAAAAATTGAGGCCAAAGAGCAGGCCCTGCCCTGACAAATCTGCCAATGCCTTCATCTTGGACTCCCAGCATTCAAAAATGTGAAAAATAAGTGTTACTTGTTTTAAGCCACACAGTCTATTGTAGTGGTCAAAGCAGCCCCCCAAAATTCAGAAAACAAGGAAAGGACATGCTTTTATTTAGATTTCAAAAATATCACTCTGGCCAGTGTGTGACTAAGAGACCATTAAGGAGAGGGAATAAAAAATATAGGAACATTAGAATCAGACTAAAAAAGTTCAGAGTAGAAATTATACTAACTTGGACTTGAATGATAGTTGTTGCAATAGTAAAAGAAGGTCAGCTTCTGTAAGAATTTTGAAGGTAGAGTCCATAGAATTTGTGGATAATGTGAAAAATGAAGAACACATACAATATTTGATAGTGCTACATATTCTAGCTTCAGAAACTGGAAGAGTAGAGTTGTCAATGACTACATTTACTGAGATGAGAAATAGCTGGGGAGAAGCCAGCTGGGTCTGGTAGAGCTAAGGCTTATGTTTTATTTATTTAATTTATTTATTGTTTGTGTGTGTGTGTGTGTGTGTGTGTGTGTGTGTGTGTGTGTGTGTGTTACTGTGAACTCAGAGGCATGATACCTCTGAGCTACATCCCCAGACCAATTTTTTTTATTTCTTATTTGGAGACAGAGTCTCAATAGGTTGCTGAGAGCCTCACTAAATTGCTGAGGCTGTCATTGAAACTACAATCCTCCAAGTACAAGGATTACACCATGTGCCACCATGCCTGGCTCAAGACTTAAGTTTTAGATGTGCTAATTCTGACCTCTGAGTGTAAATAGCTAAGAAGTTAGGGGCATGTGAGTCTGTAGTTAGGGGGGACCTATATAAAACTGAATTTTGAAGAAAATGTGTAAAGGAGACTGAGTAATATAATATAATTGAGGAGAGAGAGAGAATATCAGGGGTCAAGGCAAAAATTTTTATACATACTCATTACTCATATGTGTCTCTGTGTGTGTGTGTGTGTGTGTGTGTGTGTGTGTGTGTGTGTGTAGAGAAAGAGAGAGTGAGAGAAAGAGAAAATGAAGGACAAGGAATTTAACACATCAAATGTCATTAATAACAATGAAGGTCATGACGAAGAACTTATTGTTTGATTATAAATTACTTTAAGAGTAATTTTGGTGTATTTTTGAGTAAGAAAATGTGATTTGTCTTTGTTTCAAAAGGAATGGGAGAAGGTATAGAGAACAATGAGAAGCAACTCTTTCAAGGAATTTTCCTGCTAGGCAGAGTAGGAAGGAAAGAGAACAGTAGGTGGATCAGTTTTGGGAGACAAGGGAGAATTTTAAAATGGTAACTGACGGTCTGGTTCCATTTTAATGAGCATAATCTGCAAGAAAGGCAAAGCTAAAAAGCAAAAGGGATAAATTAAGAATTGGTTAGAATTAAACACAATTTGGTCCAACCAAAGATACAAAAAGAAATGGCAGAGTGTTTATGGAGAAATGCATGCTTGCTGGTGGATTTTGCAGTGGAAAATATCCAATAAATATCTTTAAATCTTTAAAAGAAAACAATTCACTAGAAATATGCATTTATACATAGGAAATTATAGGGAGCCACTGGATACAGCATCTAAATCATTGTCTCAACTTTAAAGCACCTTAGTATTAGTTTCATTATTAAATACAAGAAGAAAAAACACTGGAGTTCAGAGATACTTACAGAATCCTTAAGTGATGAGAGGAATATTATGCTTTTAAAGTGTGCATTTAACTGGAACACATGTCAGAAACAAAGGTTTACCGTTGTATTAACCCAAATTCAAAGCAATTGAAAACAGAACTGTAGCACTCAACTGAGCAAATGTTTGCTTTCTGATAGTCTATTGTTAAAACTTGAAAAGTGCAATTCCTTCAAACTGACTTCAGGTCTGCTGCTCAATACTGAAAAGCAATTAGGAGGCAGAGTATTAGCAAGTATCGCTCAGAAAATAAATATTTACTGTCAACCTTACAGATGTGAGAAGTTGTTTCCACATAGTTTTAATTGGATTTAAACTGCTTCCTAAGTATTCTATTAAAACTTTGATATTTTTTGAGCAAATTGCAATTTAGTGTAATAATTATCTAAAATTAAGAATATATAGTGAGACTTTGTTTTAGGGTACGTTATAAAAAGTATTGTTTCAAGGCAAACTTTATAAGACAATTTTCAGCATGATGTACTATTAAAGAGTTTACAGTTTAATAGTTGTTTTCACTATTATTGAAAAGAATTCAATATGACTTTATGTTTTTCAGCCACTACTGATAAATTCTAACCTTAAGTTTAATTACATTTTTACTTTATCTTTTTCTTAAAAATATGTAAAATTGATTGAATATGATAAAAATAATGAACAAAGCATAAATCCAAGTTCATTTTATTGTTTTCATCTTTGTTATATTTCAATTCAGTCGTTGTTGAAGAAGGAACCAGTCACATGAATTACTGCTTTCTTTCCTGATGCACTTAAAGTGTTTACACATGATTTAGCATAACATAAAAATAGCCTGAGGAATGTGGCTTCATAAAAATGTCCATTTTTTTGGGAAAAATATTGATATGATGATAGTGAGAAGATAAACACTATTTTTATGCAAAAGTAGTATTTGTAGTTTACATTGAGATTGTACTATGTCCCTCCAATTTTATTAGACCACTTATAAATGTAATTAGATTTCAATAAAAGCCAGAAGCTACACCTGTTTTTCAGTTGTGGAAACTGATATCTAAAGCGTTACATACATAAACTGGAAAGAACTTGTAGGCATAATTAAATGACAGAACTGGAATATAAAATTCATTTGGTTCCTCTCTCTATGGAGATTCCCTGGTTATCAGTAGGCTACTAATTTTTAATGTGTATTCACAATAACAAATTTCAAGTCCATAGTCTTAGTTTACCTATAGAAATTAAAGTATAAATTGTCAGACTTAGCAGCTTCCTCTGAATAAGTGGAAGATTTTTTTTTTCTAGGAAATTCTTCCCTATTAATTTTATATATTTTGGTCTCTCTTTCACCAGCACCTTTTAAGTATAACACGAATATGAATAGGACATTTCATAGCAGAATTGATTTCAAATAAAATTCTTTTCTTGCAAATATGCTACTTTCAAAATAATGTATTACACATTTTTAGAGAAAGTAAAATTTAGATGGTTTATTTCTTAATAAAATATGAAGCACTCGAAGTGTTTCTGAATACTATTTATTGTTTTGCTCTAGCTGTGCTATCAGTTGATAATCATCAAGTAATGTGTATTACTGAGTGATGGTATATGATAAGAGGCAAATGTGGTATGTTATTTATTTTATTAACAAAAATAAAATGAAATAATTGATGCACCTAAAAGATGGTCACAAAATACTACTCGAGGGAAAGTTCCAGAAGAATATACTGGAACTCAAGGCTATTGACCATTGAAGTTGTCCTAGAGCTTCAATAGAACAATAAAAACAATTATTTTCCAATACAGTAAAAAAAAAAATCACAAAAATAAGTAAACTCTAAAATATAGGAAACCTTAAACAACAACAATGAATTGGCAACAACAGTGTAGTTCATGTTGAACAAACGTCTACTCTTAGGCTCACTGTGATATTTTCATAGTCATCGTATGATCTTAATGCACTTTGCTTCTACCTCTATAAAGCCCATAAGAAACTTAATTCTGGGTAGAGAAAAGATGGTCTTGACATTGCAATAACAAAGCTAAACTTGCTAAAAACAAGCAAGGAAGACAAAACCAGGTAGAAAGTCATAAGTTCTGACATACTAGAATCATAAGATGACATGTGAAGAGATACTATTGAGAAATTAGCAATAAGATAAACAAATTTCATTATGCTAACTAAAGGTGAAAGTGTAATGAGAAAAGGTAAGACACAGTGACAATGATTAAAAATGTGAAATTAAGGAAAGGTGAGAGAATAGTCTGAGCCAAATTTTCATCAATGCAGAAAGTTAATAAATAAGTAGAGCTGATTAATCACAATATAGTGATAAATGTTCTGTTCTTTATAGATATGAAGTTAACCCCACCACATTCATGAGATAGATAACATATTATTAGAAATTTTTCCTCTAGGCAAATTAGAGCTTGGTATCTTATCTTTAAACTGTTATTTATTATATTTTGTTTTAACAAGTTTTGTTTTGATTTTTAAATGTCTAATACTAATTCTTTTGTAAAGCTCTTTTTTGTTGGAAGCATGCTGAAGACAAACAGCTGTGATACTTATGTCAGCTGTAACTTCAAGAACATGGATACCAAAACTGGAAGGCAGAAAATTAGTGGCCATTTCTTTCAATTATAGGAATGCCCTGTGTTTCTAAATGGAAAGCTATAATCACCCTGTATTAGGAGAGGATACAAACTCCACAGTTTACAAATGTTTCGGCTCATGTTTTAGTTGTTTGTGAAATATAAATGGGTACATTTAGTACTTTAAATGAATCCTTAAGCACACATTTATATAATTTTATGAGCTAAAATGTTATAATAAAAACATGCTTAATTCTAAAAAGTGTGTGTGTGTATGTGCATATGAACATATAATAAAGCATTGCAAATTATTAGATTCTTCTCTTATGGTCAATGGGGAGGCTAACGTTTTGCCATTGTCAGTTCAAGTAGAATATTGTGAAATGTCAGTCAAGCAGAATAATGCTTATTAGCCTTATTAGCCAAAATGCCACAAAATAATTGCTAACACTAAACAAGGCCTTCCTATTTTTAACTTATGACTGTCAGGCGTTTATCTCTGAGAAGTTACTTTTGTACTTTTCATGGTGCAAATAACATGGGGGAAGAGCCCACTTTTTGTTTGCTCTCTAGACATCACTGTCTTGCAATTTTCAGTGATCTATATAATTTTAAAGGAGTTCAAGTCAGCAAAAAAATAAATAAATAAAAACAGAGCTTGTAATAAAAAAGCACTTTGGCTTTACCATCCTTGTAAGTTGTCCAGAAAAGAAAGAAAGACATGGTCAAAATATATTGATGTCTTCTATTGCTATTAATTATAGCTCTGTGTTCACAATTCACAGAAAATATTTTCCTCATACAATATAGAATAAAAATTGCCTTCCTATTTTGAGACTTAAATAATTTAGCCTTGTAATAAGGAAGATTTTGTGATATGCTAAAAATTCCAACTCTGCAATACCTATATATCAATTTTCTAAAATAATAGAAACATTTCCTCCCTGAAAAACCTAATCCTGGTACTATTTTTTTATTCTCTATTTCCACGTTTCACCTCTTTCTCTCTCTTGTAAAGGGGTGATTTTATTTCTTTTGAGAGGAGGGATTGTTAGGTCATATTATAGTTTTATTTTAATTTCATTATGAATCTTCGTGTTCTTTTCCATAATTTCTGCACTGATCTACATTACCACCAAGAGTGTAGAAGGGCTTTCTTTTTTTCTACACCCTCCATAATATTTGTCATGTCTTGTCTTTTTTATAATAGCTATCCTAAAAGGTGTGAGATGGCATCTCATAGTGGTTTTGATTTTCACTTTCCAGATGACTTGCAAAGTGGAGTACATTTGCATATGAAGTAGAGGTCAAATTCTGCAAAATAGTAAATGTACAGGATCTTGAACAAGCTGAAAGATCTTGCAGTAAGACAGTTAATAATAGTGTATTATACTCAGGATTTTCACCAAATGATTAGATTATAGAAGTTCTTTCCAAGGCGGGGGGGGTGGGTATTTAAGAAAGATGATGGATATGATTATTTGTTCCACTGTAGTACCCCTTTTAGTATATTTGTATCTTATCATGTCAAGTTGTATTTTTAATACAATGAGATTTTTTAAAATAACAAAATATTCTTCTATGTAGATGTTCTTCAATGTAATTACGCTGACAGCAGAGCCAGTTTACATGACATTTTCTTGTATAATATTTCTATCACTATAAGTTTTCCAAACAATTTTCTAGATAACTATACATTTCTGTGTTATGGCATTATTATGGTAATATGAAATAAATAATAACTCTTAGGAGAATTAATATTAAGACTCCTAATTGTTTTTAAGGTTTTACTTTATTTTTAAAAATAGTTTAAGATTTTAGTTATAAAATAATTGATAGGACTTTGGCTAAACTGAAAAAAACAAGTCTTTAATTCAAACAACTGGATGGCAGTTATGTTAGGGAATAAAATAAGGTGTTTACAGAATATATGTCAGGAGATGAGGAATGCTGATCTGAAGTCCCGACTGATGGTTTGAAGCACAGGTTGCTCAAGTTTGGGAATAGAAGGGGAACAATGAGCATTTCCTTGTAAATACTTTAATTTATCAAAACATACAACTTAAGTTCAACAAGTATGCAGCAGCCAACAAGTGTATTACATATCTAGGAACAACGCAGTGGGATGGACCATATAAGGTAACCTGTAATCCCAGTACTTGGGAGCCTGAGATAGAAAGATGGCAGGTTTGAGGATAGCCTCAGCGACTTAGTGAGACTCTGTTTCAAAATAATAAATAAATAAAATAAAATAAAATAGGGCTAGGGGTATAATCTAAAGGAAGAATTCCCCTGCATTCAATACCCAGAATCACAAGAAAAAAAAAAGTTTGTATTATTTCTACACTCTGTGATTCTTCAGGGGAGCCAAAGCTATATTTCTAGGAACTATACA
This sequence comes from Graphiurus murinus, assembly GCA_004027655.1. Lineage (NCBI taxonomy): Eukaryota > Metazoa > Chordata > Mammalia > Rodentia > Gliridae > Graphiurus > Graphiurus murinus. The sequence goes on along the minus strand of PVLC010000120.1, from coordinate 3,532 downwards.
TCTAGTTCTTTGAATACAAACTTGCAGTTCAACTCTACAATTTTAGTGTGCCTCAGTTTTCTCCTAACATGGCCGTACTCTCAACTTTGGCTGGTTCATGGTCCTTTCTGACCTGCCCCTGTCACCCTGTCCCATCTCTTCTCAGATGTAGCTTTTACTACGATCAGGTTGTCCCTGAATTTACAAGTTACTTGGACATTTTGGAAAAATAAATGCTTGCTCCTGGCTTTCTTATATGTTATTAATCATCATATATATTGACTGCTTAGGGTTGAGTACTTAGTTCAATTCAATCAATTGTGGGCAGTCAGAGCAAAGTCATTTAGTGCAAACTTGATTGTCTGTGACCTTGTCTGAAGTCAGAGCAGGGGGAAAGACAGAACCCCTTGCGAGAGGCTGTCGGTACAGCAGTCCTGGAAAGGAGATGTATAATAGCACTCGTGTTTCAAAATATTCTCCACAACAACACCATCATTCCTACTTCTGTGGCAGACAACCAACAGAGGGAACAATTTGCTTTTATTTTTTTTTGTTGTTTTATTTTTCTCTGTAATATAACAACCTTATGATTTTATTTTATATATCCAACCATTATGAAATGTGTGAGAAAATAACCATTTTGACACATGTGAGACCTATTTCTGACTTATTATTATTGGGAAGTATAAAATTTCTTTGGGGATCAGTTCAAAGCCACTGACACTTAAACTCAAACATAAAACATTCCCCCCTGGTGAAATAGCCTCGTGATCAAAGTTGGCAGTCCTACAAACCAAGTTCTCAAATCTCAAGTACTGAGTTCCAAAACATCTTTTCTTGCAGTTGGATTTTTAAAAAATTTTTATTATTATTATAGAGTCAGTTTATAAGCATAAGCCCAATAAAGAGCATGTCTAGGATAGGTTTTGCCAATAGGCAAATGAACTCGGTTTTGCAGAGATGCTTGGAAGCTTTCCACCATAGTAAAGCATATGATAATTTTAGTTGCTGGATTTGTATCCTGCACTCATGCTCAGAGAGTCAGGCTAAGTGTGCAGTTATAAAGTAAGTAAATGAACTAACCCGGCAATTGGCTTCCAGGAAAGACTGCTTTATTTCAACGACTGCTGTTTCAGAGGTGTAGCTCCCGTGGCTGAAAGAAATAGATGAAGTGAACTTAGAAGGAACTGTGCTGAACAATTCCCTACTGAGTTAACATAGAGGTTCTCTTTGAAAGGAATCTGGGAATATTGGAGCCGACATTTACATTTTTTTTATCACCTGACCTGAAATAGAAGGTCCGTTATACCAATGACTGAATATATAAGCATCTGCTTCTAAGATCATTATGAGAAATACCCATTGCTGTCTGGGGAAGAAAGGGGCTAGCTGTTTGCCAGTATTAAATAGGGCTTGCACCTTGAAGGCTTCAGTTTATTTCTAAACTTAGAGTCCAATATCTTTCTATATGAGCTAAATTTACAACAACAACAACAAAAAAGTACTTTCACATGCAGAAACAGATAAGTTGTTTCTTGAGAAATAAACCTTTCCCCTCTACAGACATCTTTACTTTTTCTGGCACCAGGGGTGGGGGTGGAAGGTGTTGTCCCAACTCATTTTGACCATGTAAATGTGGCATCAGATTCTAATTACATCCATCAAGTAGCCTTAAGCCGTGGTATGAGGGAAGGCAAGAAAAGAAAATCTTCTAGCCAGAATTGCTGAGACAAATTAGGAAGCTAAAATGATTAGTGGAGTTCTATGTTCTCAAAGAACATGGCAAAGTAGGTATAATTCTCAAAGGAGTTGCTTATCTTGTTTTGTTTTATGTAGACCTGAGATGCCATAGATAAGTAAGTGATAACGACTGGACAAAATGCCAGCTTCATGAGAAGAAAGGTACAATTTTGGGAGTGAGTACTAAAGATTGAACCTGAACCCCCAGAGAATTTTACTCCTGAGCTACATCTCCACCCCTTTTTATTTTTTTTTAAATTTTGAAACAGAACCTCACTAAGCTGCCAAGGGGGTCATTAAATTGCTGAGCCTGTCCTCAAACCTGATGCTCTCCTCTCTGACCCTCCCTGGTACTGGGATTACAGGCATGCACAACTACACACAGCAAATGTGTATCCTTTATAAAAGAAGTGAATGCTCCACTGAAAGAAAAACAGTTCTTCACAGTATCTTTATGAAAATCACATTATATTATTTATAAAAGCAGAGCTTATGAAACTAGCTCTTTTTGATAGTTTCCTATTTTTTGAAACAAATAACATTGTTGAAGTCTGAAGTAGAATAAATAAATTGAGGGATTATTAGGGCACAGTAATTTCTAACTCCGGCTTATATTTTATTGAAATTCAATAGATGAATCTTAGAAAAACCATACCTGACTTCATCAAAAAGCTGATAAACACATGGTAACTCCTATTGGCCAATGTTTATTATACCTCTGGCTTATTTGCCAGACAAAATCAGGGATTGAAAACTTTCTCTCCCAAATGAACATGTATATTCAATGTTATTCTAGCATTGTGTTAGTACTGGATTAATCACAAACAAGCAAATGAAAATAAATAAATATGCAGTCTTCATAGTTTTCTTCACACAGTTACTATTTTAAAAGTTACCTTATTAAAAAAAAAAAAGAAACAGGAACTTCTTCAGCACACCTATTTTAACTGACTCCATAAATGTTAACCTTCAGGATGATTAAATGGCATACTTTAATTCATTTGCATGATAATGAAACACATCTGCCTAATTTTGGGAGACTCTGAAGAAAAAGAAGTTCCTCTTTTTCTTGGGGTGAGTTATTATTGAACCTTGGTATAAGTTTGAACTTCAAGCTAAATTTTGAACTTCAGACTAAAAACTTTTTGTTCACTATAATACTTTATAGTATTATACTTAGCTTTCTAGCCTAGTCTATTATGACACAAAACCTCCTAGAAGATAATTAAATGGAAACACATTAATGGAGAATAGATTACAATGGAATGGAAAGTAAATCTTACATGAATAAATATTCTTGATCTGAATTCATTTTTCTTGCAATCCTTTGTAAAGGTGCAAATATTCTTTATATTATCTGAATAATATGATATAGCCACTGCTGTCTTGTCAACTACTATAAGGTAATCCAATTAGAAATTAGTAAGAGATTATGACTGATGTCAAGAACCGGAAAAGGTAACGATTGGTATTTTTATGTATTAACTACTTAATTGCACAAATATAACAGTCTGTGCCACAAAATTCTTCATGTAAACTGTGACATTCTTAAAAAAATATAAATATGCATAATAGAAATATGAATTCAGTATAGGAAAGTGTATCAGGTTTTTGTCATGGCACCCATAATGCCAGAAACAAAAAATCTTGGGTGAGGAAAGATTTATCTGAGCTTGGGTTCAGAGGTTTCAGGGCATGGTCAGCTGGCTCCAGTACTCGGGGCCTGGGGTGATTCCAAAGATCATGGTGGAAGGGGAGGGCAGAGGAAAGCGGCTAAGCTCATGACATCCAGGAAAGAGAGAGGGAGGGGGAA
>PVLC010000119.1:267536-309923 GCA_004027655.1 Graphiurus murinus | reverse complement strand
ACACTTCACAAAAGAAGAAATTCAAATGGCCAATAAATGTATGAGGAAATGTTCCACATCATTGGCAATCAGGGAGATGCAAATCAAAACTACCCTGAGATTTCACCTAACTCCAGTCAGAATGGCAATCATAAAAAACATGAACAACAACACCTGCTGGCGAGGGTGTGGAGAAGTGGGAACCCTAATACATTGTTGGGTCTCTGTTTCTTAATTCTCTCTCTCTTTCTGGACCATATTGACAGGTACCAAGAAAGCTTTTACTTCTGTAATGAAGCCTCTGGACTTCTGACATTGCAAAGTGTGAAACTAGCTCTTAGTCCTATGTTTTTACCCATTCTTAACAAGCAGTTAAGGTCAGTAATACAATTTGTAAAATGACAGTAAACATTACATTTAATTGCATTGCCCATCATGTTGTCTCCTTTTTGTTGTTGTTGTCAGTGTTGTGCAATGTCTCTTTGTATAGTCACTCAGAAATCTCTTGAATAATAACAAACACATTCTTACCTACTATCCTTCTACAGTCACTACTCCTAATACCCAAGAGTTCTGTACACATAATATAATCTTAACAGATAATTGTGGGGCTTTTTCTATTTTTCATCACGTTGGTTCTTAGTATGAATCAGTCACTGATTCATGTTATATTGACATTTTAAGTTGTTTCTCACGAGCAATTTTCTGCCACTATTAAATACCTGAGATGTTTAGGTGAATGTATTATTCTTCTATCATTTATGCAGTATTTTTAAATTTTGATTGTTTTTTAAAAGACTATTCTGCTGGGCTAGGATGTAGCTGAGTGGCAGAGCATTTGCCCTGCACACACAAAGCCCTGGGTTCAATCTACAGCAGTTTAAAAACAACCCAAGAGGTGATGATAAAATTACTCAAACAGCAATCTACTTCTGTAGGTAGCATTTCCTAAATTTGGCATGGAGAAATAAAAAGCCTTTATGTTCACATACCAAATACAAGTTAGAAGATATAATGGTAGAGAGAATTTCATTTATAATAGCAAGACATAAATTTGAAGCAGAGAAATGTACTTTTTAAAAGTGTATGCAATCTATATGAGAAAAATTTAAAGCATCATAAAAGACACAAAAATATATTTAATAACAAAAGGTGAACAAAATGTCATAAAACGATTAATTTACCTAAGCTAATTTTATATTTAATTCAATTATAATAAAAACAACAGCAAAGCAGAGTGTAGTGGCACACACTTGTAATTCCATTACTTGGGAGCCTGAGACAGGAGGATTGCAGGTTTGAGGCCAGACTTAGCAACTTAGTGAGACTCTGTTTCAAAATAAATAATAAAATTGGATTGAGGGTGTAGCTCAGAGGTAGAAAGCCCCTTGGATCAATTCCCAGTATTACAAACAAACAACAAAAAACAGCAAATATTTACAGAAATAGGCAATTTATGCTGTAGTTCACAATGAGGAGAAAGCAGACAAGAATAGCTAAAAATAATAATGATAATGAAGATCCAATCATAGAAATGTTAGGATTTACCCAAGGATTGTAGAGTTGAACCCAAGGATATTTTACCTCTGTGTTAAATCCTCAGCTCTTTAATTAATTAATTAAGTAATTTATTTATTAATTTATTCATCCATTTTATTTATTTATTTGTTTATGTGTTTATTTATTTGATACTGGGGCTTGAACCCAGGGGCATTCTACCTTTCATCTACACCCCCAACCCTATTTTTTATTCCTTATTTTGAAACAGGACCTCACTAAGTAGCTGAGGTTGGCCGTAAACGAGAAATCCTCCTGTCTCAGCCTCCCAAGTACTGCGATTACTGGTGTGCACCACCATGCCCTGCATCAAATTTATTTATTTTGAGCAGGGTTTCCCTATTTTGCTGAGGCTGGCCTTTAACCTCCAATCCTTCTTTCTCAGCCTCCCCTATACTGGGATTACAGGTATATATTACTGTACCACCATGCCTGGCTTACCACATTATTTTACCTAGAAGTTTTTATTAGCCAGGCATTGTGCCACGTGCTTACAATCCTGGTACTTGGGAAATTGAAATAGGAGGATCTCAGGTTCAAGGCCAGCCTCAGCAACTTATTGATACACTGTTTCTACATAAAATATTTATCAGAAAATACCTATTTAATTATTTTAAAAAGTACTTAGTTACTTATTAGAAAAAAAATTAGAAATATCTTGTCTTTGCTTAAGATGCATCAATCTGACCTCCAAACAGGGAAATGCTATAAGATCTACAAAATCATAACTTTTCGTGAACCCATATTGGAGCTGAAAGCTGAGATTACAAGGACACCAACTAACCTGAAATCTAAATAAGGCAGTTATCTACAAAGAGAAAAGTAATGCAAAGCATCACTCATTTGGGTCAGGTCCCAAGGATAAAGACTTGGCCACTATCAAAGTTTAACTGAACTGCACAATTCAAAACCATCACATTATATCTATAATTATCAGTAAATTGTTAGAAGCTTAGTGTAGACTAATTGCTGAGCATAGAATCCTTAAAAAACACAGTTAGAATAGGATTTCACATTCACTTTTATACTCTTTTAGTTTGATTTCCACTCAAATACTCAGAATATAAAAAGGCTACTTTGTGGTACAGGTCAAGGCACTTATGCCACTGTGGAAAAGTCATAACTCTTTACCATTGTTGTTTTTTTTTCCTTAAGCAGATAGGTGTAGCATCCAGAAATCAAGAAAACAGAAACAAACAGAAGAAAGAACAGTAATATCCTTGAAGAAAGAGCAGTAATGTCCAGTGCCCAGCTCAGTAGGATTTCTGTACCACAACTGAGAGGGACAGTACCACTATAAATTTTCCAGTACTGAGATGAATGACAAGATTCTATTAATAAAACATCAGAAAACACCTTCCTCTCCATCACTCTGTTCCAAGTTATCAAGCACTGAGTACCCATTAATAGCACTCTACCACTAGGTATAGGGCAAGAATGGATCTTTCTGTCTACTAAAGAAAGTCTACAATTAAGATCACCCTAGGAATATTGAGAACCTCTCTCCCAGTAATGCAGCCCCTAAATGTTCAAAAAATACTGGAGGAATTTAGAGTCAGTTGGGGATGAAGGATCGCCATGGCAGAAACACAATTCCCACACTTGCTCAACTCTTTAGATTGGCTTAACTTTTACTAAATACTCTTCAAATCCCAACAGAAGAAGAATGGTCATTTCCACCCAGATGCATCTTTTGTCTCAATCTTTGTTATTCTGCACATGAGGTCAGCTTTCAACAACAACAAAAATAAATAAAATAAAAAATAAAAAAATAAATGTAGTCAAATTATGAAATCTATTTAGGTGCCTGTCAACAGATCAATGAATAAAAATATGTGACATAAACACACAATAAAATCTTACTCAGCTATAAAGAACAAATACATCATTTGCAGGAAAATGAATGAAACTAAAGAATATTATGCTAAGTGAGATCAGCCAGTCTCAGAAAGGTAAGGATCATATATTTTCTCTCATATATGGAAACTAGATATATTAATAATTTTTGTTGGCAAAAGTTATTGGGAGATTTATAAGATAGCAAATTAAAATAATATAGCGCGGAGGTAGAATGCTCCTTAGTTCCATCCCCAGTATCAAAAATAAACAAACAAACAAACAAAAAAAGATGGCTGAAATCAAACAACATCAGATTAAATATTTTTTTTTTAATTCTCCTCAACAATTTTGTTTGGCTAACTCTAGGCAACTTGTATTAGTGATAAGGCAAAATTTTCTCAAAGAGCAAGCACTATAAATGGTGAAGAATAGTAGTCTGCAATTTTTAGATTCCTGAATTATGGAGTTCAAATCTTAACTATTCTATATTCATATCACTTGGTATATTATAATTTTCTTAGGTTTTAAAGCTTCTTTATTTTGTAAACTTACTGATATGCCTTAAGCTTCATGTATTACAAAACTAGCAAAATAAGAATACCTATGTAGAGGGTAATAGGACAGTGCTTGACTAATAGCAAACACTTGGTTAACTTTGACTATTGTCATTATTATCATTGAATAAATTGGAACATGTTTACAGGTTATTTTTTGATAACTTTTTATTTATCTATTTTTTATTTTTTATTTTTTTCGGTACTGGGGATTGAACTCAGGGGCATTCTACCTCCGAGCTACATCCCCAGCCCTATTTTTTTTTATTCTTTATTTTGAAACCGAGTATCACTAAGTTGCGGAGTGCCTCACTAGGTAGCTGAGGCTGGCCGTGAACCGGGATCCTCTGGTCTCAGCCTCCTGAATGCTGGGATTACAAGTGTGCGCCACCACGCCCGGCTTTTTGATAACTTTTTAAATCAATGAATCTTAAATATATATTTTATTATGTATATTTTTATATATACACCCGTTAAATTCAAAGACCACATCTTTATAATAAATATGAAAGAAATCAACATATTATGTTGAGAAAAATTGTTAAACAATAAATAATCATAGACAGATAATCAACTAGGCAGTTAATGTCAATCTTAAGTTCTCTGCACATAGTTCTGGGTTTTTGGATATAGTGTATTATTTTCTAGACTAAATGTATATGACAAGAAATGATTTTATTAGCATAAAAATCCAAGCAGAAAATTGCCAGAAAGATAGATACATTTATAAAAAGTGCAATCCCTTTTTTAAAAACAAAGCACTTAAATAAACCATTTCAGAGGGTAATAGTACAATGTTTTAAGTAATAACCCTAATGCCTTTTTAACTATTTATGAGGACAGAGGAAATTACAAATAATTTTTATTAGCCTAGCTTAGCTTCTATTTTCTATCTTTGTAAAATTTTATTAGTTCTTTGCATTATGCCTTTCTATGTATTTTAACTGTTACATAAAAACATAAAAATTGTATGAAGGAATAGTGACACACACCTGTACTAAAAGCATTTAGAAGACTGAGACAAGAGTATCACAGGATTGAGGCCAACAGCAAGCAGTAACTTAGCAAGATCCTATTTCAAAATTTAAAAAAATAACATAAGGCTGGAATGGAGCTCAGAGAGCATGCCCCCAGGGTTGATCCCGATCGCTACTACACACACACACACACACACACACACACACACACACACAGAAAACAAAACAACAAAAACCATAAAAGGTGTACATATTTATAGCGTATCATGTGATGTCTAATGCATGTTTACATTGTGTAATGTTAAAATCAGGGTCAGTGTTTTTGTCTCCTAAATGTTCACTATTTATTTATGGCCAATATAATCCACCTTTTTTCTTCCTCCTTTTTGAAATATAAAGTACATTATCATTATCTATAGTCCCTTGGATTTTTTCCACTTTCAGGCAAATCCCACTCAGCCAATACTGTATATTTAGCTTGGGCCAGTTCCAGATGTTAATCTCAGGGTACAGTTCTAAGATGGGTCTCAACGCTGGTCCATGGTCTACTGGCCCCATTGCTTTGGGCCTGTGTTACAGAAGCACATCATGGTGGGGAGCACTTGGCAGAGCAAAGCTACTCACCGCATGGTATCTGGGAAGGAGAGAGAGGAGAGAGAGGGAGAGAGGGAGAGAGGGAGAGGGAGAGAGGGAGAGAGGGAGAGAGGGAGAGAGGGAGAGAGGGAGAGAGGAAGGGGATGGGACCCAGTACACCCTTCAAGGGCACACCACCAGTGATCTACTTCCTCCAACTAGACCGACCTCTCAAAGTCTCCACCCTTCCAATAACACCTCCAACTGGGAACCAAGGCTCCAACACATGGACTTTTGGGTGATACTTCAGATCCAAACCAAAATAACATCCTTCTTCTATCTAATTATAGCTAAATACTTTTACAGGATTTTCCATCCTCCTTTCTTTCCCCCTGTGATCTAGCCTCTGACAAGCACTACTCTACTCTCGACATCTATGAGATTGCCTTTAACAGTTTTGCAAAATTGTTGATTTGGATGCTTAAATCCTTTATAATATATTAATTCATGCATTCATTCATTCATTTTTTAAACATAGTTTTGCTATGGTACCCAATCTGGCCTCTACATAATGGTCCTCTTTACTCAGTCTCCAAAGTATGTAATTATACAGAGGTTCAGAGTGACAGTAACATACATGCACACAGCACTTGGTGTGTTTCCCACTGGATCCTACTGCACTCCCTCCCTTTCCCATACGTGTTATTGAAATAGGCATTAATACTTTTGTATATGTACATAGCATTATTTGAACTGTTTCCTTCAGCAAGACTCTACACGCTCCGTCCTGTAATCCCCTTCCATTTACCTTCCTCATTTATCTAAAGTCCCTTTTCCTTCTCAATTTTCTCTAATTACCACATATGGGAAAAACATACAACTAGTTCTGAGACTGGCTAATACTAATATTTCAGGTATTATACTTCATTTAATCACTTCTTTGGTTACATACTTTCATTTCTAGCAATTGACATCTTGCTCATTGTAAAGTTTTAGACATGTTGAATTTGAGATCCCTTTAAAAATTTAAGATAATTTGTTTGCTTGTGTTTCTAAATATATTACAGCTACAGGATATTGTCTGTTCATTTTACTTTTGTTATACATTTTCTTAGATTCTTTGCTTTTATCTTTTTGGATAACTTGAAAATTCGGACATTGATTATAACTGCTTTGCAATTGTGGAGAACTTCATAGAGGAAGAAGTGAGAAGGGTCATGGATTGACCAAAGCCATTCATTGCTGCCTCCTTGTGCCCAGTGCCTGTGTCCTTCTGTGGTCACAACCATGCCAAGAAAAGATGCTAAAGGAGATATAGCCAAGGTAAACGGCAAAACATAGAGAAAGTTGCCTGCTAAACCTGTTCCTCCAAAGCCAGAGCTCAAGGCTAAAAAGAAGGCAGTCAATGTATTCAGAGGGAAAAAGGGAAAAGCTGTTGCTGTCAAGGATGGGAATAATCCTGCGGAAAACAAAGATGCTAAAACAGACAACGCACAGAACGCTGAAGTTGCTGGAGATGTTAAAGAAATGTGTGCCTGGTGGATAACTTCTAGTGACATATGGTGTGAAATAGTACTATTATACATCTTTATAAAAATGCAGAATTTTATTTTGCTTTTTTCAAAGATATATTGTGAGCACACAGATCATTTCATTGTGTTTTTGTTTTTGTTTTTTGAGGGGAAGGAGTGTTTACTAATAGAAGGTCTCCAAAGCTAGATTTCCATTGCTATGGGGGAGTACCTTCCCTGTTCCTTCTGAGAGGCTTCATCTTGGCTCCTAGGAGGGGACATTCTCTGACATCAGCACACAGAGCCACTTTGGCATAATCACACTGTGGTGTGGTAAAACTCAAACTCATCTTTATGTCCTCCACTCCCTCTCTGCCCTTGGCCTAGACTTAACTCCCCTGAGCCCAGAAATCTGTTGGTTCCTGACCACCTCAAAATGTTTTTTCCAGAATGTCAGGCAATCTGTGCTTTCTAGTGACATCACTGAGTTGTTGTCCCTCAAAAGAGCAGCAGTTCCTTTTCTAAATTACAGATCTTTAGATTGATAACTCTGCCATTCTTATTTCATGTCCTGAAAAGTGTGAAAGTTGTAAAGCAGCATGCTAAACTTGAAATGACAACCCTCACTCTCAGCTTTTGAGTGTGAAATGAAGACTGTATTGAGTATTATAGTGGCTTTCTTATTTGTTTAGTCCATCTAAGAAGGTAGTTTGAAAGGGGATTACAGAAGGGGTCAGGAAGGGAAAGAGGAAAATTGAGGAAAGAAGTGCTTCAAATAATACTATGGTGGTGGCGCACGCTTGTAATCCCAGTACATGGGAGGCTGAGACCGGAGGATCCCGGTTCGCGGCCAGCTTCAACTACTTAGTGAGGCCCTCCGAAACTTAGTGAGACCCTGTTTCAAAATAAAGAATAGAAAATAGGGCTGGGGTGTAGCTCGGAGGTACAATACCCCTGGGTTCAACCCCCAGTACTACAAAAATAAATAAATAAATAAAATAAAATAATACTATGGCAACATATGAAGATATTGCTACCAATTTCAATGACAAATTCAGAGAAGGAGGAGGGGGATCTAGGTGGGATTCAGAAGGAAATGCACCCACTAATGTGTACAGGTATGTTTTCAGCACATTGAACCTCATTATACATATAATTACAATGCACTAAAGAAAAAAAAAGTTTTTCCATGTCGCTAATAATTGTCTGTCCATGTCCTACCTGAAATACCATATTTGTTTCTAAAAAAAAAAAACTTTAATAAAGTTGTATACAGTTGGCAAAAATATATTGCAATTTCAATGTTATTCTGGTTTACCTCAAATTTATGAGGATTGGCAATATTAACATAGTTTACTCTATGCCATTCAAATTTTAAGCAAGATTATTATGTTATTACCAGATTGAAGATATTGGGACTTTTGGTACTTAATAGTAAATGTTAAAAGCACTATATACACAACTCATTTTTGATGATAAATTATGCAACTTTTCCTTGTCTTTTAAATTTTATACTGAATATATTGTCATGGGAACTTATGACCCATTTTTATTAAAATCATATGCAAATATCCATCTGTTCTCTTCCATTATAGATTTTATTTTAAAAGAAATTATTTGTATTCAGTTTCAAAACACTTTGTGAATTATTTGAATCTCTGCATTATCTTGAATAGTGAAGGACATAACATGTCTACTCTCAGTAATACAGGCAATTCATAAATGTACATGTCTTCTCACAAGGCCATATTGGCATATGTTGTAAATTTCATAATTTTTCATTTCTTATACACCTATTTTAATAAAGCAAAATTTAAAATACTATGCAAAATACACTACAATTTTTAAGAGTAAAAGCTAAACAGATTTGTTAGCTGAAAGTTAAGCTGATTCAATGGGACATGATTTCTTTGATAGGAAGCATAAACTGTAACTTAAATTAACCTGAACTCCTCATTTGGGTAAGGGATCTGATAGTAAAAATATTCAGAGAAAATTTAGATAAAGCAGAATGGAAGACAATATGTTTGACTAAGAAGGTAAGCAATCTTATTTATTTAATTAATTTACTTATTTTGGGTACTTGGGATTGAATCCAGGGGCATTCTACCTCTGAGCTACACCCCTAGCCCTATTTTTAATTCTTTATTTTGAAACAGGGCTTCACTAAGTTGCAGAGGACCTCACTAAGTAGTTGAGGCTGGTCACGGAATACAATCCTCCTGTCTCAGTGTCTCAAGTACTGGGACTACAAACAAGCACCACCACACCCAGCTTAGAAGTTAAGCAATCATGATATCAAGTATTAGAGCACATGCTATATTCTTGGATTTCAGTTGCAGTCTCAATTTAAGAATTGAAAAATAGGAAAAAATAATTTGAAAGAACCTAAATTCTGCCTCATAAGTATAAAGGAAGAAACTTAGATGAACTTAAATATATCTTGTTATATAAAATGATAACAGGAGCTAAAGAACAGAAAGGACTTCAAAGAAAGAATGAAAATAGGTAACCTTCCATTAATACATATTCCAGAGTACATACACTCATGGAGTTGGATATGTAATAGGGGTTTCATCAAACAACAGTGGTTATTCTTTGATTAATTTTATTGATGTATGCTATTTTATGATAAATTTTGATACACTATGATCTGTTCAATTTGACCATAGTTGGATTCCAGCAAGGAGATGTACTTATGATAACTATGCCATTGTTATAAAATGTAAGTTGAAATTTTAAGCTTGTAGAATACTGAAATATGAACCAGGGCTATGGAAATCTTTGCTCCTCTCATTTCTATTACCTAGCCCACACTGGTTTTCTTTTCATTTTTATTGCACACCCTACAGCTCATGCATAGATCAGAGACAGAAGGATTTGAAGTGCAATCTTTGATTTGGCACTAGGAATGACAATAAAGAAAATATCTGTGAATTTCACTTTGCTCATTAGTAAAAACATAAGTTAAAAATGTGAATTCAGTAAGATTGTGATATTAAAGTTAATATTAGGCAAATGTGAGTAATTTGTTTTTAATCTGTTTTCTTCCCAGGTTCCTGTTTTTTTTTTTTTTTTTTTTTTTTTTTTTTTGGTAATGGGGATGAAACCCAGGGGCATTATACCTCTGAGATATGAGATACACAAATACACCCAGGGCCATTCATTCTACCTCCGAGCTACACCCCCGGTCCTATTTTTTATAATTTTTAATATGAAACAGGGTCTCAACTAAGTTGCGGAGAGCCTCACTAAGTAGTTGAGGCTGGCCGAGAACCGGGATCCTCTGGTCTCAGTCTCCCAAGTACTGGGATTAAAATGTGTGCCACCACATCAGGCTAGGTTCCTGTTTTAAGTTATTTTTATAGGAGTTAAATATATTCAGAAGACAACCATAGAAGAAGAAAGCTTAATATCCATTTTCTCTCCTCAAACTATTTATACTTATCTATTGGTTTTATAGTGGATTTCTGAATTGGCTAGTCCATCAAAGGGAGTATTGTTAACCTCTCTTTTTTTTAATTTATTTTTTTATTGTAGTAATTCGTGCAATATAGCATACATCTTTGTTAAGTACAAGTTGTTAACAACATATTTGCACACAATTCTCATTTGACCCCTTCCCCAATTCCCACCCCGTTCCCTCCCCCTCCCTCCCCCTCAGGTTCAGTTCAGTGAGTGACCTTGATATGATTGTGTAAGTACATTCTGCACCTTAGGGTGTCCCTCTGCCCCCTGCATCCATTACAATTAAATCAACTTCTTTGTTAACCTCTCTTAAACAGCAGCATTCTTCTGGGAAGGTCTAGTGGAAATTCTTACTTTCTGACCAAGGCATTCTCTGTGGGTGATAAATTCACTTCTTTCCTCTGCAACTAGAATGTTATTAGTTGTGGAACAGCCAAAAAAAAATTTAAAAATTGTTTGTCAATTTTTTACTTAGTGAAGAAACAGTAATCAGGACAGGCATAGAAATTTCTTCCTTCCTTCCTTTCTCTCTTCTACTTTTTCTTTCTAAAACTGGGAATTGAACCCAGCAGAATTCTATCTCCAAACTACATCTCTAGACCATTTTATTTATTTCAAAACAGGGTCTCACCAAGTTGCTGAGGCTGCAAGTTGCAGAGGCCTGGAACCTGCAATTCTTTTGTCTCAAATTCCCAAATATTGAAATTACAGGCATGCACACAGCCCCCAGTTTGTGTTTATTTTTCTTAATTCATCAACATACTAAATTTCGGTAAGACATTTTAGGGAGTTATAGGCTAGAGATTCTATCTCAGAACCCTGCTGTAATTCTGTAATTTCAACCTAAATACTCAGGTAGATGAAGCAGAAGGCATAATTGTAAACAGAAGACTTGAATGAGTTACTTTAAAGAAAATAAGTGTTTTTATTTTTTATTTTTGTTTTTTTTGCGGTACTGGGGATTGAACTCAGGGGCATTCTACCTCCGAGCTATACCCCCAGCCCTATTTTTTATTCTTTATTTTTGAAACCAAGTCTCACTAAGTTGCCGAGTGCCTCACTAGGTAGCTGAGGCTGGCTGCGAACCCGGATCCTCTGGTCTCAGCCTCCCGAATGCTGGGATTACAAGCGTGCCCCACCACGCCCAGCAATAAAAGTGTTTTTAAATGCATAAAATACACAAAACACTTGAGGATTTTCTGAATTAGATCACATGAAATCCATGGAAGTAACAATAAAGATATTAAAATATAGTATCACTTTAAATCAAAATTTTAAATATCATTCTGTAGAAAATTAATTTTATAAGTTACAGTACACTCATACAATGAAATACTATTGAGACTTAGAAAATAAGGAAGATTTGAAAATATTGATATGGGATGATTTTCATATATACCTAAAAAGATAAAAGAGTACAGAAGAGTGCATTTGGATTTCTCCATCTTATCATGGAACAAAACGGAAGGTGTTCCCTAAGGATTACAAGCCCAGGAAGCATAGCTGACATGAATACCTTTTCATCCCTCAAAAGGTTTTTTTACTGATAATTTTTATTACATGCATCTATTACTTAATACAAAAATTAAAATGATGCAGCTATGTATCACTGTTAAGCATCTTTCCAAAGGGACTGAAATAAGAGAATTAAAGTAATACATGCATGTCTGTGTTCATAGCAGCACAATTCACAATAGCCAAATTATGTAACCAACCCAGGTGTCCATCAACAGATGAACGGATTACAAATTATGGGCTATATACACAATGGAACTCCACTCAGCAATAAAGAAGAACAAAAGAATGGCGTTTGCAAAGAAATGAATCAATCTGGAGAGCATTATGTTCAGCAGTATTAGCCAGTCACAGAAAGTTAAGGGTCATATGTTTTCTCTAGGGAGTAATGTGAATACCAGAGGGACTCCAGATAATGGAAGAGAAACTCTAATAGAGCCAGGAAGGTAGTCTATGTGAAGAGGGGAAGGAGAGGGAGGATCGATGAAGGAATTATTTCCATGGATATTATGCACACATATAAGAATGCCAACATCAATTTCAATACCATGTATGGGGAAAGAGAGAATGGGTAGGGACCTGGGAGAAAGACCACCAAGTTCTCCGTGCATGTATGTCAGTGCTGTGTGCATGTATGTATGAACTACACTATAAAATGACACTATAATGCACCAATAAATGTATATATAAAAACCAAAAATTAGCCGGGCATGGTGGTGCATGCTTGTAATCCCAGTACTTGGGAAACTAAGACCAGAGGATTGGGATTCACGGCCAGCCTCAGCTAGTTAGTGAGGCCTTCTGCAACTTAGTGAGATCCTGTTTCAATAAAGAATACAAAATAGGGCTGGGGGTGTAGCTTGGAGGTAGACTGCCCGGGGTTCAATCCCCAGTACCACAAAAAAAAAAAAAAAAAGAAAGAAAAACATTAAAATGAAACAAATTAAATGTGAAGAGATACAGTGAAGTTTTTGTTTGAATTCTCATGTAAAGCATAACAATTTAATTAATGTTTTATGGAATGGCTTTTTATGATCCAGCAATCCCACATCTGAATACATATTAAAAGAAAATGAAGTCAATATGTCAAGAAGATATCTACATTTCCATAATTATGACATAATTATTCACAACAGCAATATTTAAAATCAACCTATCTTCCTTTTTTTTTGGTACTGGGGATTGTGGGGATTGAACCCAGGGGAATCCAACCTTTGAACTACACCCCCAGCCCGATTTTATTTCTTATTTGAAAACAGGGTCTCACTAGATTGATGAAAGTCTCACTACTTGCTGAGGCTGTCCTCAAACCTCGATCCTCCTATCTCAGCATCCCATGTAATGCGATTACAAGCATGCGCCACCACACCCAGCTGTATCTTTCTATTAATGGATGATCTGATGGAGAATATATGGCCTATACAAAATGAAATTCTAAATTAGGCATGTTGATACACAACTGTAATCCCAGTACTTGGGAAGCTGAGACAAGAGGATAGCAAGTTTGAGATCCACCATAGCAACATAGTAAGACTCCCAGAGATGTAAGGAGCCTGTTTCAAGACAAAAATTTGGCTAGGGGTATAGCTGGCATAGAGAACAACCCACGATTCTACTCCCAGTACCATGAAAAAACAAAAACAAAACAACAACAAAGAAAAAGGAATGCCATTCAGCCATAAAAAGGAAAGAAATTCTTTCTTGTGAGACAACATGGGTGAACATGGAGGACTTAATGTTAAGTGAAGTTGGTCAGAAACAAACACTCCATGAGCTCACTAATATATGAAGCCTCTAAGTGTTGAAATCATAGAAGTGGGGAGTTAGCCAGGGGCTGTTAGGAGGTGGAAGGGTGAATGAATGTTGTTCAAGTGTACAAAGTTTCATTTAGATGAGGGAAATAAGTTCTTGAGGTCTATTGTACAGTCTTGTAATTATTATTATTATTATTATTATTATAGTTAATAATAAGATTTTGCATACTCGTAATTACTAATTGAAGATATCTTACATGTTCTCACCACAAGTAAATGATAATTATGTGAGGTGATAGATCCATTATTTAGCTTGATTCAGTAATTTCACAATGTATACATATATCAAAACAACATATCAAAATAAAACTATAAATATATAATACTTATTAATTATACAATGCCTCTAAAAGATATTTCCAAGATGCAAAAAATATACTAAAAAATTGACATACTTGATTATGCTTTTGGAGCTCAAAGGAAGATCAATACATGGGATTGCATTAAACTGAAGAGCTTCTGCATAGCAAAGGAAACTATCAAGAACCTCAACAGAGAGCCTACAGAGTGGGAGAAAATTTTTGCCAGTTACACTTCACATAGAGGTCTAATATCTAAGATATACAAAGAACTCAAGAAATTCGCAACTAAGAAAGCAAATAACCCAATCAAAAAATGGGGAAAGGATCTAAATAGACACTTCACAAAAGAAGAAATACAAATGGCCAATAAATGTATGAGGAAATGCTCCACATCATTGACAATCAGGGAGATGCAAATCAAAACTACCCTGAGATTTCTCCTAAGTCCAGTCAGAATGGTAATCATAAAAAACACAATAGCCAAACTATGGAAGCAGCCAAGATGTCCATCCACAGATGAATAGATTACCAAACTATGGGATATATACACAATGGAATTTTACTCAGCCATAAAGAAGAACAAAATCATGTTCTTTGCAAGGAAATGGATGCAACTGGAAAACATTATGTTAAGTGAGATTAGCCAGTCACAAAGAGCAAAGAAGCATATGTTCTCCCTACTATGCGGATGTTAGGGAGAAGATGGGACATAAGAGGGTCCCCAGACGAAAAAGTAGAGACCCTCGATAAGCAAAGAAGTTGATTTAACTGAAGGGAATGAATGGGGGGTGGCGGGGGAAGAGCATCCTAAGGCACATGATGTACTTACACAATTATATCAAGATCACTCACTGAACTGAACTCGAGAGGGAGGGAGGGCGAGGGAGCGGGGTGGGAATTGGGGAAAGGGTCAGATGAGAAATGTGTGCACATTTGTCTTTATCAATTTGTACCTAACAAAAATGTATATATACAAGGCATGAATTATTACAATAAAAAATATATAAATAAAAAAAAGAAAATAAAAATTCTAGATAAAAAATTAACCTATGTATAAAGAGATATTTCCTGGTTAACATATCCCTGCCATTTTATTTTTCCTAAAGTCATAAAATAGTTGGAGAATGTATACCAAAGAGTTCAATAAGAACATGACCTTTAATATGCTTATTCAGTAGGAATCTATGGAGACACAATAAAGATTTTTTTTAGGACAAATGTTTATGAAATTTAAGTGTAGAAATAGTGTATTCTAGGAAAAATGTGTATTCTAGTGTTATAAGTACCAAAAAATTTTCTTAATTGTAATGACAAATCTTTAGTTTAGGATGATTTTCCAGTTGAGATGCCTTTGCTTATGTGCAGTAGCATGAAAACAATATTCTGTGGCCTACCTGATACTTATCACTAAATGGATTTAATAAAATTAACACAAATTAGCACATTCTGATTTCATGTTTCAAGCACAGTTTGAACACTAAATCACATGCAGATTTTCTCACATTAGCCTCTAACTGAATGTTTTGGAACATACAAACAAGATTTAGGCAGAGGGTTAGTTTCAATTATAAACTACAATTATTAAAGACTCCCTAGATCACTATCACCTTAATCCTAGATGTAGTATGTATCTCAGTAGTACAGCACTTGTCTCACATGTATGAGGCCCTGGGTTTAATGCCAAGTAGCAAAAGAAGAACAAAATTAATACTTTCTAAAATTAAAATTAAAAAAATGTAGTATTGAACATCATTGAACTCAGGGACATTCTACCTCTGAGTTTCATCCCCAGTCCTATATTGTTTGTAATTTGAAGCAAGATCTCTCTAAATTATTGCATGCTGGCCCCAAACTTGTGGTCTTCTTGTCTCTGCCTTCCAAGTTATCAAGATTACAGACGTGGTCCACCACATCCAGCTTTCAATATTTTTTAAAAAATAAAAAAAAACCTCAACATCATTAGTTATAGTAACATCAGAGCTATAAATTGTGTAAGATAATTTTTGAAAAAAATAATACTAGCCAATGACTTTCTTTCAGATTGGATTGTTTTATTATTGTTGAGTTTTAAGAGTTATTTGGCTATTTAAGATGACGGCTTTGTTTTAAAATAAATAAAAATTGTTTTCAGATTATTTTAAACCACATATTGCACTTTATAGGACAAAAACTGCTATTGATTTTAATACAGCCATACAGACAAAAGAAAATGACTGAAGTTAAAAGTTGTCAAATGATTAGTTCATTCTTTTTTTTTTTTTTTTCTTTTTTAGCTCACTCATTTTACAGTTGTAAGTACAAAAGGTTGGAGATGTTGTGAAAGCACATGGAATCTAGATAGGTGCCAGGTCATTTGTAAAAGACTCAATTAGTGCTGCTGAATTCTATGATAATTATTAAGAAAACATAAAACCATCTGTTCCAGACTCAGCAGGTGCAGGGCACCTAGAAGCATGAACGTTTGTTTGTATTGTGCAGTAGAGTGTCCTCAAAAGCTCAGCTAAGCAATGTTGTCACTCCTAGTGCTGGTGTCACGGATGCATCTGCAGATTCAGTATATTCTGTTTCTGTATTCCAAATTCGATCTTCTCATTATCACTGTCACTTACAGAATATTAATTAAGAAACTTCTTTGCTATACCCACAGGAACATTAAAAGACTTCTTGAACTAAGAATATAATCACATTTCTTTTAAGGAACGACAGCACGTATCTTGTCTTTATAAAAAAATTAATCTCTTTGCCAAGATTTAACTACACTTGGCTTTCTTGTCTCCTTTTACCAGCACAGGTTCTTTGGAGGCAGCCAGACTCATACCAGCTGACGATGACAAGTTACCTGACTTTACATTAGTATATTTACTTTAAGCATCCAATAGAACTATGGTCTCAATTGTTGCTCCTTAAAATGTGCCTGCATATGCAATTGACCAATTAATAACCAGTTGTTTTATATAAAGATGGCATAAAACTGATGGGCACATATCATTGTGTGGACATCAGTTTTCATTTGCCTTGGGTAAATGCCTAGAATTGAATTTCAAACATTCTACTAATCTTCTACTAAATGCTGTATCCGCATTGAAATGAGGAGGTAGCTTTATTGTCTTTCAAATATCTAGGCTTTCCAAATACATACTCACTATGTCATTATTACCTGTAGGTTAGCAACTTATTTAAACTATTATGAAAGTTCAAATGTCCTAGTTGACTGTAGAGTGTTTCAGAGATCTGACACATTAAGGGCCTCTATTATTTTTATTAAAAAGTGATGTAATATAAATGACTAATGATGACAATGACAATAACACAATTGGAATTTATTGAATTCAATAAAATAGAATTGTCTTTTTCTTTCATAATAATAACTAGAAGTATCCCAATTATGTTTAATTTCTTTCTCTCACTCCTAACGGGAAGTTTTTCTCCTGCTCCTATCTTTGGCAATAGCTATCACATCTTCATATAATCCAGCAAAATTAGAAGTATAGGTGGGGAGCATGTTCCTTTCAAGTTCATGTCCCTAATGTAGAACCCACCACTTCTGCTCTAGTCTCACTGGCCTTTCATCTGCTCCATTGCCACATCTAGGAACAATGGAGGATGCAAAAAGCACTTTACAGATGGATGGTCATGCTTCTGCCTGAATTCAGGAGTTGCAAAAATAAAAGAAGGTTAAAATGAATATTGTTTGATAGTTCAGTCTATAATATACCTTTCAAAACCATATTTTAGAAAACTGAAATCCTGAGAGATGGAATTTATTGATGTGTTTTATACTGAATTATATATGTATACATACATTACATATGCAAATATATCATATGTATGTCTGTGTATACATATGCACACAAATATATACAAATATATATATGTATGTAATGTTTTGATTTGACAGCCGGACTAGAGAAAGGAAGAAACAAGAGAAAGTCAGAAAGACCTTGATTCTGAGAGTAGGTTTTAAGGCACTTTAAATTCCTTTAGATCAAATTGCTCAGTATGCAACAAAGTGCTGTATTTGGGTATTATTGAACCACAATATAGTTGTACTTATTGTCAATCCAATTTCTTTTACCATTATAGAGAAGCATCATAATGTAATGGTGTTCCAGTAGTAGTAATGTTTGAATGACAGTATTATTTACTTAGTTTTTCCTGAGCATCATAGTGCTGCAATGGGGACTAATTGAAATATAATAATATATGGAAGTACTTGTCACACTGGCTATGAGAAACAAGCATAAGCAAATACCAACATTTGAAATAATGACTTCCAGGCTGCAAAATCCAATAGCCAATGTTATTCTTTACTACAGCTCAGTTGTACACCTTTGATGAAGATGAACACCTTCTCCTACTTGTAAATTTCTTTACTGTTTCCCCACTGCACATTTGTGGTTCTCTTCCATCTTATTGAAGTATATTTATGAGTCTTTTGTATTGTCTTCTTTTTCTAACCGACATAGGAGTGCTCAGTCTTCATTTCTCTGTTCCTAAGTAATTCTAATTCCCCTGGTAATATCATGCAAAATTCATGAATTTAAATACTATGGATGGAGTTATAATTTGCAATTTTTATAGAATTTCTCAACTCTAATTTTTATATGCAATTCTTTAATGGATATCTCCACTTGAATGTGTAATGTATGTGTATCCAAATATATTTGGACACACTGTGTGTCCAAATATAATTCCTACTTACCACAAACCTCCTCTATTCACTGTCTTCCATTTCTCATGCTATAATAGCTTCATTCTTTTAATGTGTTTAGAACAAAAACTGTGGCTTCTCCTTGACTGTCTTATTTATGCATATTTCTCCCTATAATCTAGATGGTATTTAACTTCTTTTTTTTTAACCTTAAAAATTACTACTCTGGTCAAACCTTATTATTACTACCTGATTTCTGCTAGTCTTTTAAGAAGTGTCTTAGTGTTCATTATTGTTCTATAAGCTTTTCACAACACAGGTGTCAAAGAGATGTGTTAAGATGAATTAAAACTGAAAGAGAACATCTAATAAACTTTGTGTCTTTATCAGATATAGATGACAAATATTAAACCTTGAGCAAAATTCTCAAGATTTTGGGGTAGTTGAAGATTATGGATGTATTTCATAGAAGGGAAATGGAAAGAATTGTGGTTGTAGGGAAGACTAGCCCAGGGTAAACTGCAAATTATGGTAATATGAACAAATATGCATGCTCCTTTGCAGTGTGACTGACTTTCCTCCTTTTCCATTAAGAAATGGAATTTATTTTCCCACCTACTGAATATGATGGTCTTGCTTATTTAGACTACTAAAACATTATGAAAGTTCTGTTAAATGATATCCATGACTAAGCTGTAAGAATCCTTCAGCTTTTCTTTTTGCTGTTTTTAGATACTGCTTGCAGACTTCCCTATAACAAAGTGACTTACCCTTTCTGTAGGATGGGTAGCCACATAGGAGGAAACTATGGTGTCTCTGTTAGCAGTCACTCTTATAACCTGCGCTATGAAAGACCACATCAGACCCTCCATCCCACCACCTCACTATACAACTGTATCCACTAGCTCAGGGAAAAACAGCAAAGAAAATGCTCAAGAAACAGGGAAAGTTGGACATGATAAATGTGGTTGTTTTAAACAAATATTTTGGGCTGTTTATAATTTAACAAAGGACTATCAGTTAAAACTACAAACTGCTCTCTGATACCCGTTACTGCTTATGGTATTCTTTCTTCGGTAACACTAGTGGCCTTTACTAAATTGTAGAACTAAATTTATTGCTAAATTCCATTGTATATTATTTGTCTTATCTACCAAAGTGTCAGCACTACAATAACATAAATTTTTACCTAATTTGTCTAATCATGTTTGACATATACCAGGAATTAAATGAATAAATAACTAAGTGCATTATTCTAAACTATGATATATTGTTAGTATTTGTGTAGTAAATTAAATATTTCTGAAAGAAGTATTAGAAAGAGATGTTTTATCACCTGAAAAAAATGTGTCAGATTAGAAGGGAAAAGTATATTTTTCTTGATAGCTTTTACTTGTATGATATTTATCTACTCTTTTTTTCTTTTTCTATATCATATTTAGAAAATCAAATTCACACAAGTGATGTGATATCTGCAGACCTTAAAGTAAAGGAAATATAAACATGTAGCAACTCAAATATGATAATTGCTATAGAAAATATTATGTCTAATATTTGAAAACCTAAAAATCTTTTCAGTTTCTAATGTCAGCTTGGGTAAATCTGCACATCAGCTCCTGCCAGCAACTTCAAATGGGAAGGTACATTAGTTAGGGGAAGGCAGTTTTCAAAGGGAAGTACCAGTCTGTTCTCACAGCTTTTAATGTCAATGGGTCTCACATTTCAAGTATTGCCTCCTCATACCAAGTGCATTTTAAAGAAATCTTGCATTTGTGACTGGCTAATCACTCTAGTTATTGTCTCCAGCACTATGTCAATGAATTAGTGTTAATAACATAACGAGTCCTCAACTTTGTTGAGGACTTTAACCTGACTTCATTTCTTTCTTTTTTTTTTTTTTGACACTGAGTATTGAACCCATTCTACCTCTGAGCTACAACCTCAGCCCTTATTATTTATTTATTTGTTTGTTTTATTTTGAAACAAAGTCTCACTAAAATGATGAGGGTCTTCCTAAGTTGACCTCAACCCTGTGATCCTCCTGTCTCAAGAACTGGGATTGCAGGTGTATAGCACCATGCCCAGTGACTTCATTTCTTTTTTTTTCTGTTTAATAATTCAGTAATTCCATAGCAACTCTGAATATTATCCATAAGTATGATTTTTAGTTTCTCAGTTACTATGTTACTTAAGAACTGATAGATTGTCCTGTCACTAAACCAAAAATTTTGAACATCTCAATGTAGGAAATAATGTAATATATGACTTAACCTGTTAGAAATTTAATAGTGTCCATTCCTCTCAATGTTATAGTATTTCTATGCATGAAATATTGCACCCTGTTTTATAGTTTACACTTACCTCATTTGATCATAACTCTAAACTTGAAGAGTAACGGAGATTTCACATAATTTTAGTCACTAAAAATGTGCTTTATATGTAATGGAGATTTGCATAGCTCTCTCTAATTCTGATTCTCTTTTTACATATTTCATTCACTCCCATCATCGACTGAATGGTGATGTCACAGTTTGTGTTCTCTGGAAAATGTATTGGGCTATAAGATATGTTTAGGATTAACCCCCCCAAAACAAATAATCCAGTCAAGAAATGGGAAATTGAATTAAATAGACACTAGACAAAAGAAGAGATACCAATAGCCAATAAATACATGAAAAATGATTCAACATCATTAGCAATCAGGAAGATATAAATCAAAACTACACTGAGATTTGTTTTAACCCAATCAAAATGACAATCATCAAGAAGTCAACAAACAAATGTTGGTGAGGATGTGGGGAAATTGGAACTCTTCTACAGGGTTGGTGGGATTGAAAATTAGTTCAGTCACTATGGAGATCAATATGAAGATTCCTTAAAAACTGGGAATGGATCTACCACATGATCCAGGTATATCACTCCTGGGTATCTTTCCAAAGGGACTGAAATCAGAATACATGCATATCCATACTTATAGCAGCACAATTCACAATAGCCATATTATGGAACCAACCTAGATGTCCATCAACAGATGAATGGATTACAAAATTATGGTATATCCACATAATAAAATTTTACTCAACAATACAGAAGAACAGGGTTCTGTTATTTGCAGGAAAAAGGAAGGACCTGGATAACATCATGTTAAGTGAGATTATAACTTTAACATCATGTTAAAGTGAAGGATCATATGTTATCTCTAATATGCAGAAGCTAGGGAGTAATTGGGCTACCAGAAGGACTCTAGATAATGTAGGAGAAAATTCAGTAAAGCCAAGAAGGTGGTCTAGGGGATGGGGAGGGGAAAGAATGAAAAAGAGTGAAGGATTACTATCATTGGTTTTATGTACATATGTGAGAATACCAATGTCAATCTCAGTACCCTGTTTGGGGAAGGAGGAATGGGGAGAGAGCCAGGAAGAAAGCCTACCAAGTGCTGTGTGCATGTCTGTCATTATCTACATGATTTACATTATGATGTGAGACTATAATACACCAATAAAAGTATACTAACAAGCAAATGGAAGGAAGGGAGACATAGGACCAAGCACTAGGAGAAGTCTGATTGCTACCATAAAGCTGACATGATGAACCCCAGACACCAGACAGGGAGCTCAGGAAAAATTATCACTCATTAAAGAGTCCCAGATTTTTTCAAAGAAGCTTAGCCTTTATGCCCCCATCTCTTAGTCTGTGGAAATGGTTTGAACCCAGGCTGGTCAGTCCTCTCTAGTAGAGGAAGACCTGGAAGGCCTTTACAACTGCAGGTGCTTGCTGTGTCCATTGCTCTAACAATAGTTAGCAGGCTGCAAGGGGAATTTGGACAACACATTTCTGTGTCTAAAACAGATATCATAAAAATAAACTTTTTTTCCTGAATCCTGTCCAATACTTTTATGTCAAACATGGGTCCTTTGGGAAGAAGCAAATCCCTTAGAAAAGCATGTAATTACTTGTACTGCCATTAAAACTTCATACGTTCTACACAGATGCTACAAAAATAGAGGCAATTGTAGAAAAATGGAATTAAATCCTTATTTCTCACACCACACAAGAACTCAACTCAAGATGAATCAAAGACCTGGAAATTAGACCAGAGACTTTGAAATTAGATAGGTAAAACACTCCAACATATAGGCACAGGTAGAAATTTACTCAATAAGATCCCCAAGGCTCAGGAAATTAAAACAAGAATTAATAAATGTGATGGAATTAAAACTAAAAAGATTCTGCTCATCAAAGGAAGTCATCAAAGGTCTAAAGAGAGAGCCTACAGAATGAGAGAGATCTTTGACAGCTATTTCTCTGATAGAGGACTAATATCTAGAATATACAAAGTACTTAAAAGATACAACATTAAAAAATAGTGCAATCAAGAAATGAGCCATTGAACTAAATAGACATTTCACAAAAGAAGAGACACAAATGGCTAATAAATACATGAATAAAAATGTTCAACATTACTAGCAATCAGGGAGATGCAAATTAAAGGTATCAAGACTTCATCTTCAATAATAAGTGCCCCCATATCCCCTAAAAGACTCCATTTAGCACACAGAATAATTCCTGGTACAGTACTTGGCATATTTTATAGTATTTTTCATCTTTTGTGTCTGCTTTATTTATTTATTTTTGAGGTACTGAGGCTTGAACCCAGGACCTTTTGCATGCCAGACAAGTATTCTCCCATTGAGCTACAACCCCAGCCCCATTTTTTGTGTCTTTAAAAGTTCATGGAGAGCAAATAACATTTATTATTTGGCTTTGAAATATAAAATATTCAACACAACTTTTACGCAACTAATAAATATTTTCCAAATCAATATTAATCGTTCATATCCTTTTTTTCTTAGCAATCCAAACATTATTCTCTCATTTAAATTTTTCCTTTTTGACTGTGAAAAGAAATTAGAACATAAATGGGAAGAAAACATAAATCAACATTTAAAGTCACACAGTTATTTTGGCAATTCTAAGAGAGATATCATAAGATTAGATATTATGCAGCTATTGAAGCAAAAAAGCAAATCATTTAGCAATAAGATTTCAAGCTTCTTAAAGTGAATAATTTCTATTACTATCAATATTGCATTCCCTCAAGAAGCAAGTTTTTATTTTATACTGGGCACTAGATAATTAAAATGAAAGAAACAATAGGTGAAATACTGATACATTCCACACAATAAGCTATTAATATAGAAGCGTTGAATAGAAATCTAAGGAAGAGAATAACTGCTCAAGAATATTGTAAGACTGAAAACTATTTACATTTCTGAAAGCAAACAAAAATCAAAGTACTGTGAATTTCCATGCAACTTATCATAATTGGAAGGTTTTTACATTCCTTTATACTATTTATGGTAAGCCATGTACCCAGTTTTCAGTATCCTGCATCACCTTAACTATCTCTACATTACTTTATTATATCGCCTCAAGTCGTCCTTTAATTTGATTCCTGTTCTATTTCTGTCATAACATTGTATTATCTAAAATCTCTTGGATTTCTTTTCTAATCTCTATGGTGCATTCTTTTGTGTGTATGTGTGGTACAGGGGACTGGATCCAGAGGCATTCTATCTCTGAGCTACACCCCTAGTGGTTTTTATTTTTTTGTTTTGAAACAGGACCTTGCTAAGTTGGTGAGAATCTTACCCTGTTGCTAAGGCTGTTCTCAAACCTGTAATCCTGTCTCAGTCTCCCAAATACTATGATTACAGATGTGCACCACCATGCCAGATATTGTACATTCTTTGAATACTTTGATGTCTAAGCTTTCTCATTTGGCTCCTCTGTTCATTTGGGTCAACATTAGCAGCCAAATTGCTATAATCTAATTATAACCACATGATATTTTACTTCTTTAATGTTTAACTGAATATCATGTCTGTGAGATCTCTCCCTTCTTTCCTTCCTTCTTTCCTCCCTTTTTTGTTCCTTTCGTTTTAGCTATGCCATTTTCAATTTTTTGTACCTTATTTATTTTATTTAAATACACATAAATGCTATGGATTGGGGATAGTACTCTTAGATCTGAAAATCTTGTTAAATTATCTGATTGATTTTAAAACTTTGGAAATAAGAAATGCAATGACAAAGAGAACAGAAACATCAATAAGAGATTTAGTAATATTACTTGACCTCTACAAGCTGGAATTAATAAGAGATGGTGTGATGGTATTCTCCTTAAACCAGAGTGTTCAGTCTTAATGTTATTAAAGAAAGATGGAAACTAGATGGGGGCACTTAACTGTCAGAAGCAAATTAAGTAATTACCCTAATAAGTAGCAAGTATTAAAGATTAATCAAGAACCTTGATTATAAAGAAAAAGTGATACTTCTAGAGACAAAGTAGGTAGGATATAAAAACAAGAGTTATTTATATAACATAAAAGAAAAAATAACCTTACATTTGGAGAGCAACAGTCTGGCATCCGCTGAAATGATAAGTCATGGTTCTTTACTTTCTTCTACATCCAATTCAGTTCACAGAGCCCACTAACTGAATAGAATGCTAGGTCATCTTAAGAGGCTATCCCACCATGCCACTACAAGTGTATACAGGACTTACTTCTTTGACCCCTTCCTGACTTCACAGGTAAATACAAATTCACAGGGAGAGAGTTTCACCAGATATCCAGGGCTATAAAATGAAATGTTCCAGCCAACACTGGCACAGGAGCTCCAAGGCCTCCTCATGTTCCTTGTTGGAACGGAGGTTTAGAAACCATAAAGCAATCTCATCTCACATCACCCTAATGCATTCACAAATCTGATTAGTGGTCACTTTCCTTATTCTTGTATGCAAAATTTGGGCAAAGCATTTATCAGCTGGCAAAACTCTCAAGTGGTTACTTGACCTGGGGAGTAAGATCCATTTAGTAGGGACTTTAGTGTTAATCATGATTAGGCCTCAGTTTGTAAAGAAATGTTCTGGGAAACTGAACTACCTTGTTAGTAATGATCTTGACTCTGGAGTTGCACCTAATGCTCGTGTCAAGATTGTTTTGGTAATAGCTGACTGTTGTGTTGTGGCTACCAGCAGTATATACATTTGCTCTTATACATCTCATTTTATTGAAAGAGGGATTCAGTCATGAGATGCAAGTCATCACAATAGAGGGATAACTTAGTTTTGTCAGATTTGTTTGTACTTTTCAAAGTTTCATGTTTGGATGCTCAGCAAAGGATGGGCACTAAATAAAATCTGAAATGACCATTTAATTAATTGCATACTCCTATAAGAATCTGGCAAGTAAGGGGTGTGGCTTTTTTGATAAACTGCATTATTACAAGTAAAATAAAATAGAGGGAGGGCATTATATTTATTTTACTACTGATGGGTTCCAGGAAACTGAAGGACTCAGAGCATTGGTGATCCCACCAAATGGCAGATGGTGGGGAAATTCATAAGCACAATTAATATTCATAATAAGGAATGGTGTTCTGTAGCATGGGTAGCAGGTCCTACAGAGACAATGAGGCTCACAGTGGTCAGGAGATATAGGAACAGTGCCCAGAATGGCCTGAATCAGTTCTTGGTCAGTGATCATCCAGAGATGGCAGGGATCATGAAGATGGCTCAAAAAAGCGGAAATGGCAGAAGATATTGGTTCAACTACTTTAAATGCAGCTTTGAAATGATGGATTTGCTTATCACAAAGGAGTGTTCCATTAGGCTCCCCAGTGGAGGAGTTGTTTTGTTCCATCAAAGACTCAGTCTCATTCTTCTCCTTGATTCTGCCGTCCCTTGTCTTGTAGAAGATTCCTCACATTGCTGTCTTGTTGGGTAACTGAGAGTGATCCTGAAAGTGTGAAAGGGTAAGAAAAACATTTGAGGTATCCAGTGTTTTTTGTTTTATTTTTGTTTTTTCCTTTTAAAGGTATTTTCAGGAGTCAGTGCTTATTACTTTCCTCATGCCCATTTGGTCAAAGACTGGTAATAAAACTACATTTAGCTACAGGAGAGAACAATCCTTCCCTAAAGGAAGGATTAATAGCAGTAGTCTCTCCTCAGACACCCACTAGATGAAATAATGCTCAGTAAAGGTAGAAGGGCACAGTAACAGAGGTATGGCAAAGTGGAAGAGACAAAAAATAGAAGCAGGATAGCAAGTCTTGTGAATATAGTAAAGTCATCTGAGAACACTTGGCAACACTTGCAACAGACTCTGGCAAGAAGCTGAGAGTATGCACTTAAAAAGATAATAAAATACATATCATGAGCAAGTGACCAAGTTGGACTCTCAAATCATGCAATAAATGTTTATTAAGTTTTGACAAGCACACAGTTGGTTGACACTCTCTGATTCAGTTTAAGTCTAAGTCTAAGCCAAATCTAAGTCTTCAGCCTAAGTTCCAGCCCTTCACCAAACCCAGGGAACTCACATGCGATGTATTCCAGTCAAAGGTCCTGTAGAGTGGGTCCACCTTTTGCTGATGCTTGAATTCAATGACAGGTCTAAGGATCACCAGCACAGAGGGCCCCCCATTGGGCAATGGGGAGCACAGAGTGCTTTGGCACTGGGTTTATGTGGGTTGTTTCAGTGGGAACCTCTAGGTTAAGGTTCTTCTTATTGGCACGGCCCAGTTACATCCAAACAGTCCATTATGATTGGTTGAGGATGATGTAAATTCATATCTGAGTCCCTGGGTTCTCCTGATGGCTGCCTTATTCTTATCTAACAAACACACACTTGGGGCCACTCTCTCACACATGAGCCACTAAGTTACCTTTTTAAAGGATAAGTCACATTGACCTAAGTTTCAAGTCAACATAATATTACTCCTAACATCAAATGATTCAATAATTTATGAGCAAAAAATAATTTTAAGTGGAATACTATTTTCACACTGGCCAACCAGTCTTTTCTTTTCAATCAAATTAAGAATGGTGATAAATACTAGTATGTCGCTTTTTAATGTAAAACCCATAAAGAACAGAAATTATGTTATCTACAACTCTGTACAGGTCTTAGTACATTGTGATAGCTTTTTTAAAGTAATTTTCTTCTGAGGTAAGATTGCTGGAAAAAACATAACTAGTAGAATGATAAGACAATTGTCTACAAAATTAATAGAAACCTTCTTCATCAGTATATTATACAAGCATCCATACATGAAAAATATCTATGCATTAAGAATTTTCATGCTATTTGGATTTTAAATAAGCCAACAATAATTATAATAGAAATTTTTAACAGGCATGCCAATAATATCAAAGGCATATTTATATAGATTGTTTTGTTATACACAAAAATCTTACTAGTACCAATGTTACAATATTACTTGGATAAAAAATAAATAAATAGAATAACTGAGGCTTAGCAAGGATAATTATCATGCAGTTTCTGACAACTAACTGGTTGACAAGCCCAGATTAACAAATACTATCTCTAGAGCCCATACTATTCACCTTAATGTATTGCACAGCAAAGTGATTAAAAGATAACCATTAAAAAAATACCAAGTTCTCCAATATTACGGTGAAGTTACATCAAAATAAACTATTTGTTTTTCCCTCCAAAGAAGTATAACCCTCCTCCTCCACTGTTTCCTTTTATATTGGAATGCTGGTGTTGAAATAATAAGTTCTGTGTTTTAGTTCCCACTACTCTAAGTTTTCCTAATTGTCCAAGAACTCTGCACCAAAGGGATCAACTTCAGTTAGCTTCAGGGGAACAGGATCAGCTGTGAGTTTCAAATTCACCTTTGTTAAATACTTAGTTAAATCAATTATTCTTCAAACAATTTGATTGTTAGAAAAAAGGTTGTTTTCTTGTGTTACTTTGAATTATGAAAGACTTTTTAAAAACTACAGCCAGAACGTTGCTAACTTAGATCACATATATTTAGGGAAAAATAGAAAATCTAGTTAGAAAGAAGATGCAAGAGAAAGATGAAATGGTGCACTTCCAGAAGGCAGAAGGGCCCTACACTCTCCTGTGGAGACACAAAAGAATAGCTATACTAATTTTCTCAGAGGTCTGGAAACAGAACCACCATCTCACACAGCTAGCTGCACCTCTCTTGGGCATCTATATGATAGTGATACATGCATATGCATGCTTATGGCAGCACAATTCACAATAGCCAAATTGTGGAACCAATCTAGGTGTCCATCAGCAGATGAATGGGTTATGAACTCAATACATACACACAATGGAATTATACTCAGCCATAAAGAAGAACAAAATTATGTCATTTGTAGGAAAATAGATGGAATGTTATGCTAAGTGAGATCAGCCAATCTCAGAAAGTGAAGGAAGCTAGGGAGAAATTAGGAAACAAAAGGGACTTCAGATAAATGAGGGATATCAGTAGGATAGTGGAAAGGGACTGGGGAGAGAGGAAGGAAAGGGAGGAGGCAGACCTGACGAAGGAAACTGTTCAAATAATTATATATATATATATATATATATAATTATATTGGTATAATTTTATATCAATATATCGGTATATATTTATATCAATTGATATATATATATTGGTATATATTTATATCAATTGATATATATATATATATATATATATATATATATATATATATATATATCAATACCAATATGCAAAAAGTAAGGGGAGGGATTGGGGTGACACTTGAATGGGGAAGGCACTCGGGGCTGTGTGCATCTATGTTTCTATCACTCTGAAACTCATTATAATGTATAGGTGCAACATACCAATAAACGCATATTTTAAATAATTGGAGTGTCTCCTTGTTTTGCACTCACAATGATGCTTCCTCTGACCACTTTTTTCAGGTGTGAAAAAGCATAGAATGTTCTTCCCTATCCTCAACCTTCCCCCATGAACACCAGAAAAAAAAAAGGTTAATAATTGAGGGACATAATGCAATGTGCTTTTCTGATGCAAATGATGAAACTGGATGGAGAAATGGCAGCAAAGACTGCTGAATAGATAACGAAAGCCAGAATCTGCGTTTAAAACTACGGAGACAAGAGATTCTGTGGGCAGATTCTCAGTCCTCCTGAGTGGTCAAGGATAATTGATCACAACTCACTCT
This sequence comes from Graphiurus murinus, assembly GCA_004027655.1. Taxonomy (NCBI): domain Eukaryota; kingdom Metazoa; phylum Chordata; class Mammalia; order Rodentia; family Gliridae; genus Graphiurus; species Graphiurus murinus. The sequence goes on along the minus strand of PVLC010000119.1, from coordinate 280,160 downwards.
GCCTGGTAAATTGCAGCAGATGCACTGGGGATAAAGCCAATATTTCAGACCAGTCAGGAGAAACTGTATTTACTCCAAGACCAGAAATCACTCCCCTGATGACAAGAAGATGAATAGGTCTTGTCCCCTCCCACATCCACCCAGAGAAAGGAGAAAATGAGTGGCAAGGGAGAACTCTGACTTTGTCTTAACTTAAATCTTAGATTGACTGAAAGTGACCTTTGTTTACCAGGTTTAAGAATTTTTTCCACTCCTGCCTTCAATGTAAACAGAAGACTGTGAACTAAGTTGAATTCTTTTATAGAGAAATAAAGCTTCAATTTAATATACCGAATGCTAACTTTAAAGTTTAACTGTGAACTTTAAAACTTGTGAAATATCTCTATATACATCCTGAGAGTCCAATTTTATTCTTTTGCCTTCACTCAAATAAACTACACCACACTCATATTTTGACATTTGTGTATTTTTAAACTCTCATTTATATTTATAACTACCTATTTTGACAAACAAATTTGATATTGTCCTTGAGTTGCAGAGATGGTTGATGACACTGTAAAGGAAAATTGTGTGTATGGGGGCTTGTGGGGAAAAGTTTTAGAGTGCAAATCAAAGTTCAAGATGAATGCACATTCTTATGTGGTTTCCTGGAACCAAATGTACAAATATAAAGATGCAAGTATGCTGGACGTGGTAGCACATACCTGTAATCTCAGTACTTGGGAGGGTAAGACAGGAGGATTGCAGGTTCAGGCCAGCCTCAGCAATTTACAGTTTCAAAATAAAAAATGGAAAGAACTGAAAGTGTGTAGCTCAGAGGTAGAATGCCCCTGGGTTAAATTCCCAGTACAAAGAAAAAAAAAGGTAGAAAGAAAAGAAGAAAAAAGATATAATTATTTCTTAATCTGAAAATAGGTCATTGTTTACAACGGTTAGTAACTTTTTCCTAGTGCATAATACTAAAATGAACTAAATTTAAATATACCTTTCTATTTCTGTCCAAATGTATTTTCCAAATTGCTACTATAAACATTATTACAAGTTTTGTAGCTTACAACAATAAACATTTTGTCAATTTTAACTCTGCACTTTAACTTGTCTACACATAGGCTCCATTGAGCTAAAACCAAGGTGGGAAGCAAGGCTCTTTTTCTCCTGGAAGTTCAGAGGAGAATCTGCCTCTTTGCCTTTCTTAGCTTCCATTAGCTAGTGTACCTGCAGTCCTTGGTTGTGTGCCCTCCTTTATTTTCAATGTCAGCAACTGTATCACTCTGACTTCTGATCCTTAATCATATCTTTTCTCACTCTGACTCCTGTCCTTCCATCTGTCATTCCTAAGAGTTTTTATCATTTTTCTGGGGCCAGAGGAATAAGGGATAGTCTCAGACAACCTCCCTATATTAAAATTCTTAATCATACCATTAAACTCCCTTTTACCATGTAAGATAGTATGTTCATCCATGCTGGGAATTAAGAAACTCCTAGAAATCAAAATTCGGGGTGAATATTCTTTTGTCTGTGGCTTCATTGGTGTATTTTTATGTGACTTTGGGGTACAATATTCTGCTTACCATACATATATAAAATGATTACATGACATGTGAAAACATTGTTAATTTAGCTGTTATTTATATTTGCATGCTATTATACTAATAGATTTGTGGAAAACATTATTAAATGTGCAACTAAGCAGGTGTTCCTATATGTGTGTGTGTGTGTGTGTGCAATTACATCTATGTAAAATATGATGTTTATGTAGTAAAGCTTAATATGTGTAATACATGAGAATTGTTTCAAATTAAACTTCAGGAATAAAAATATATATATGTATATATATGTGTGTGTGCATATGTGTGTATATACACACATATGGGAATATATACATATATGCATATACACATATATTTCCATATTGTTATGAAAACAATTAAAGCCTTGTTGGTTTGTGAGAGAACAGTATCATGTGTACATGAGAGGCTTGTCCATCACTTCATCTCTCTTTCCTTCCTTCCTTCCTCCTTCCTTCTTCACTTATTCATTCTTTCCTTTCCTTTTCTGTGCTTCCTTCTTTACATCTCCCCATTGTCTCCTTTTTTTTTTTCTTTTTTGTTCAACAGATGTATTGAAATATGATTCATGTGAAATAAAAATCTATTTTTTAAAAAGGACAATTTAATGATTTTCAGTGTAAGAGCCTTGCTACCATTACTTTTATGTTTAATTTATAGACTATGTTTTAGCAGTTTTAAGTTTACAGAAACTTTTAGTATAACTAGTCTTTCTAAGTACAGTTTCATAAGCCTGCAACCACCCACTCCCCAGTTTCTTCTATTAACATCTTTCTATATTTCCTGTAGATTTTATTTTTAGATATTCTTTATCAGATTAAGGAAGTCCCATCTATACATAGTTTGATGAATATTTTTGTCATGAATAAGTGTGTTTCTGTCTAACTCTATATTTATAATCATATTATTTTTTAATGTTGAACCAGTCCTGAAAACCTAGTATAAATTTTATTTAGTCATGGTGTGTAAGCCTTTTTATACTGTGTTGTATATGTTTTGATACAATTTTATTCAGAAAATTTGTATCTTTTTCATGAGAGACATTGGTCTATAGTTTTCCTTGCAAATATTTGCATTTGGATTTAGTTTTAGAGTGAATCTGCATTCATAGATTTAATTTTTTGTAAGAGATTGTAGAAAACTAGAATAGTTTCTCTTTCTTTCTTTCCTTTCTTTCTTTCTTTCTTTCTTTGTTTCTTTCTTTTTCTTTCTTTCTTTCTTTCTTTCTTTCTTTCTTTCTTTCTTTCTTTCTTATCTTTTTATAGCACTGAAGATTGACCCAAGGGGCATACTACCTCCAAGCTATATCCCCAGCACTATTTTATTTTTTTATTTGGAAACAGAGTCTCTCTAGGTTGATGAGAGTCTCATTACTCGCTGAGCCTGGGCTGGAACCTGTGATCCCCTTGTCTCAGCCTCCCAAGTACTAGGATTACAAGTGTGTGCTACATGCCCGGCTCTAATTTCTTTTTTAAATGTTTCCTAAACTTCACCAGAAAACCCACCGGAATCTAATAGTTTCTGTTTTAGAGGTCCTTTCCTCTAGATTAAAAATTTTGAAATGATTAGCCAATACTGCATCAGAAAATAGGAAATTTTTTTTTATTTAAAGAAAGCCCTAATCAAAGATAATAAAGGATAAAATAACAATATAGGCTCTCATACAAAATCTAAACTTTCACCCTGTAAAAAAATGATTACAATTTCCTTCAGACTTGCTATATGCCCGATATAATCAAAAAGAATCCAACAAGTAATTCAACATTTCAACAAGCTAGGAACTATTTACTGTAAGCATATAGTGAAATTCTGGAAGACATACTACCATACTTTGAGAAAATACTATTAACAGGTAAGCATGTATTGGAGGCAGTTTATAAATGAAACATTACAAATCTTATGTTTATGCATACAACTTATAAAAGCTGTTATTTTTCCAACAGTAAAGCATCACACTAACACTATATATATATAGTTAAGATTGAAAGCTTCTGTACACATGTTCACTCTACCTCCAAAGTAGCATATGTCTCTTAGACATTTTGATTTGCTATATAACATATGCCAATCATGTTACATGGATTTTTATCAGCTTTAGGAGGCTAAAATAACTGTTCTGTTAAACATATAGTATTTCTAGTTAATGCATTTGACCCTACCGAATTTTCAGGGACCAGAATACTTTGAAGAAGTTGTGCATCTTACTATTATAATCAGTTAGCTTTAGCTTGAGATTATTGTGAAGCATTAATTGCTTAAATACTATAGTTAGGTGAAACTGGCAAGATCTTCAAGCTGAAAGTTTCATGTTAAAGCTTTTCCTGAAATTGTATGTGAATGTTAATGGAAACTTGTGTAAGCAAAATAAAATTCAAGGTGGCCCAAAATAAAAAAATTTTCCGTTTGAGGCTTAGTCTTCAGAATGGCTCTCCATATTTTGACTTGCCCCAAATACTATGAAGTGAGGACAGGTCACTTCAAAACATATTGATTTGATTTGTTTACATGCATATTGGTTCTATAATTTCATTGAAAATCTTAGTTTAAAAAAGTTGCTTTAGCTTCTGGTCAGCACTGATTAAATGTGAATAATGAAGTGGCTATCCTAAACCTCGGTTTATCTCAACCCATACTATATCATAGGTTTCTGAGGTAAATACAGTTCTTATCTAGTAGTATTCTACTTGTATCCAGAATATTGTAATAATTAAAAATTTACTATGTTCATTTTTGTATTCCTGTGCTTATTTTTTTGTTTTGTTCACGCATGTATCTTTAGTATAAATGTGTTGCTTTTAAGATTTTGTCTCTGTGACTTTTAAAAATAAATTTCAAAAAGTTGTTTCAGAAAAAAAAAAAAGAAAATAGGAAAAAATAGGGATATCTTGTCTTGGGAGATTCTGAATGGAAAGCAGACCCTTTATCCTACCAAATCTCATTCAGAAATGAATTCACAAATTCATAGCAAAGGTTCTAAGATGTCATTCAGTCCAAAAAATAATAATAAAATTTAACCATTATCCACATAATCTTCTCCAAACACATTACTTTCCAAAGTTTAGTATCTGTCTTCAGGTAAAAGGACACTGTTATTAAACCTCAACAGTCTAAAAATGTACTCCTTTTCAACATACAACTTACACTCTCAGGGGCTCCTGAAGATTCAAAGTGATTTGTATCTCTAACTGGTGTCCATTCTGCTGCTGATCTGTTCCTATTTTATGGTCTGGTATTTTTGTACTATAGGGTAAAACATTTTTCTAATGGTGTAATATAAGAAAATGACTAACAAAATAGAAAAAAAGACAATATAAAATATTTGTAGGATATTATCAATTTGTGATGAAAAAAGTGGAATATAGCATAGACAATGCTGTGGTTAACCATTTTTTTTTCTAATTTTTATTTTTCCTTGCATACAAAAAGATTATTTTTCTCAAGCTCCTCTATAATAGAGTTTGGACCACATGTTTATATTCTGGCCAGCAGGTTATAGTAGGAGCTTACACACATCACTGCTGGATGAGCCCACAAAATTTCTCCGGCAGTAAGGCTTATTCTTTGGTTGTTATATTCAATAACTTTGTGGCTGCCTATTTAAGTTTACAGTGTCATGGGGATGAGAGGATGAAGGATCTCTGAGATGAATATTCTATACTATGGTAATGTACAAAGCAATCACTGAGTTAAAAAATTTTAGGATAAACAAAATACAGGAACTATTTCAAAAAGAAATTTTACTTCACCATCCATGATGGAAATTGTCTATTCCATTCAGCTGGCTAGCCTCTTGGGTTATAGTACCAAATCTAGGACATGTGATTTGCCTAGATTGATGAAGCTTTGGGCACTCAGGAGGGGAGAATATTGTGGTTGAGGGAGCAGTGATGCATAGCCACCAGCTTTGCTTCCATGACCTTTTTGTTGGAAGGCCCATTTGTAAGTGCTGGAGTGTCTGGGGAGAAGTCTGACTTCCTCAGAGTAGGCAATCTTCTTGTTGATCTATATAACTCTCACGCCTCGTAAGAGTTTTTGGAGACTATTCACTTATGTAGTCCTTATACTAGTCTCCCAATCTGTGCACCTGGTGACACACACACTTATTCCTAGGTGAACTGTGAGCTCCAAAATACAAAACAGCACTGAATCGATCAAGGAACACAGTCACAGTGTGGCATGTGGTCAGTGCTTAGTCTACACTAGGGCTCAGTGGAAATTCGGCAGGAGTATATTTACTTGCTGAAGAGAGAATGGCTGTGCTCCAAAGTCACAAAGCCCCTCTGCTGTGGCTGTAATTCTGTTGGAGTTTGCCACCGATCAATACATTATTTCAATCATTTACAGACACTTCACATTTCCCATTCTGTTTCCTTCTTTCCGCCCTTTTCAAATTTTAAAACCTGTTCACTGTGACTTCTAGCATTCTCTAATGATTATCAGTAAAACACTTGAGGCTCCCAATTTATTTTCCAAACACTTTCTTTGCTTTCTCTCTCCAATGGAAACCTGGCTCTCTGGAGAGACTGATCACTTTGTAACATTCTACAGTTCCCTTCTTCGCTGCTCTTATGTATAGATCCTTATGTTTATCGTAGAAACCAGGGCAGAAACGAGGAGAGCAAATGTCTTTTTTTCTCTTCTTTCCAGTTTTAAGCATTTCTCTTCCCTGCTCCCTAACAAATCCCCAAGTTGATTATTGTCACATCACATCCCCCATGGCCCTCATTGCTACAGATGTCTGCCAATCTCCAGGGCTCCCCTCAGTTTTTATAATATTACATTGTGGTCACAGTTATTTTAGCCAAACTCACTCCTCTCTTTATTCTCTAATAATTTCATGTTCTCCTCTACTTTAACACTGACTTTTCCCCACTCTTGGGGTGGTTTATCTCTTATTTGTCTAGAATACTACCCTTAATACCTCAACTTTGACACTTGTTGGCCATACTGAGACATATACTATATTAATTCTACTGTTTTCATAGTCTCTCAGATATCTGATTTCCTAGCTTTCCTAATGAGCCATGATAAATTTTGTCCTTAATACTTAATGCATATTTAATTAAATATTAATTTAATGTGTCCTTGACCCTTGGACATGTATTCTGCTTTTCCTCAATAAAATTACAACTTTACAGAATTTTCTTGGCCTGTTTTGTAGCTGTACAATGGAACATTATTATTTTTTAATTTTCTATTTCTCACTTTCTTTCTTCTTATTTTTTTAATTTTTTTTTCTTTTGACAGTATTTTCTATGTTGCTTACTCTGGCCTTTAACTCCTGAACTCCTGGGCTAAGCAATCCTCTTTCTTTGAACTCACAAGTATCTGGAATTATAGGCACACATCACTACACCCCTACACACTTCAATTTTTCTTAATAATAATTAGTTTTCTTTTCTCTATCCCTAATTTCACCCCCAGGAAAAAAGGGAATTTACACTTCCATCTAAGATAATTTAAAAACAAAAAACAACAAAAGACGTGAAAAAAAGAGAATTTTCAAGACATTGTACATCAGGTGAAATGGCAATACTTGAGAGAGAGGAAACACATGTGTCTCTTGTTGACTCATTTAACTTAGTGTCATTTGCTTGTGCACTGTTCAGGAATTGGAACCTAGATGGAGTCTGTGAGATTCCTTGAATTAAGGAGAAGTGGATCAGAGTCAAGAGAGACCAGGGTAGCTAGAGTCTGTGGGATACAGTGTTGGAGAGAAGATGAATACACAGAGGGAGAACTCCACAGGTGTGCTGGTTGTTTTATTTGAGTATTCACCAGAATACTGACTGAAGCATAAAAGTAAGGAAACTGTCCATGGTTGGAAAACAATCATTTAAGAGTATCAAAGGAAACATTGCTCAAAGCTTATACTGGCTGGCAATAGTGTATTCCTCATGGCCATGTTGGAAAACCACATAATTCACAGAACATTGGATAGAATACAGACAAGAGTGTTCTTTTTGGAAAAAGAAAATAAGTCCTTGAATAAAGGTTTCTCTAGTGCAATCCATCAAATCATATAGGTGACACCCATAAAGATTCAAGTGCTCCCAAGTAGTGACTGCTTTGCAGTCAAATCTAAAGAGAGTAAAACCACAATGCCTGAATTTTAATGAAAATTTAAGAAAAATAAGGCCCACCATAAAGAGAAAACGTATCCATATTGACTCAAATCTACTTAGATATTATAAGTAAGAGACAGAAACAGATTAAAAATTATTAAACTGAAAACCCTACTTTCTAAATGTTAAAAAGTCCTAAATCAAACTTCTAAAGAAGAAATTAATGTTTTCTGAGATAAATATACAACCAATGGGACTATAGACAAATTAGATATTGCAAATAAGATTAGTGAAATTAAAGATGCAACCATAGGATCTATCTAAAATAAAACACAACAGCTAGGCGTTGTGATCCCAGTACTTGGGAAACTGAGACAGGAGGATGGCAGATTTGAAAAACAAAAAATAAAATAGGGCTGGAGGCACAGTTCATCAAATTGTTTGAATAAAATAGACAATTCAATATAAACCAGGTTTAAACTAAATCTTGAACCTAGGAAATGCCATAAAATTCAGAGTGAAGTTTAAAATATTTTTGAATGTTCTGCAATTTTAACTCATTGTCTTCCTAAGTGGTAAATCCAGATCAATAGTATGGTATGGAGAAAATATATGATAATTTATTGTATTTTTGAGTAAAAAAACTGCATTAATAGTAATTCTCTTGCATTGGTTTCACCCACTCACATAGTTGAACCAAAATCTGTTTTCATGTAGTCCGTACTTACTTTTTGTATTCTATACTTACAATTTGCATAGGACTTTTCGGTATCAGTAAAATTAGAATTTAATATGACTAATGACAATGTCAAATTATTTCCAATTCCTCCAGAAGTGCTATATTAAGTGAATACATAGTTATAGCCAGTGTGATAGAAAACATAAGGAGCCATGAGGTGTGGTATGGGGGTCTCAGACAAAATTGGAATTATGTTAAAACAGCTACAGAACTTTTTTTTCATTGAGAATGAAGCTTGAGATAAACTTTAAAATGTAGATAAGAATTATACAGATGAATAAAGAGAAAGTAAGACATTACAAGCAAAGTAAACAATGTACTAAGGTGGAAGTAGAGTGTTAATTGTGATTCTTCAGCCATTATTACACTTTAGTAGTTTAAAAACCATTGGGGAAATAGTTGATTTCCCCCACGAGTAAACTCAGAACACCTGAGCAGCATAATACTATGGCAACCTGGAAAGTCGATATTGGCTGAGAATGCACCTGGAAATCTGTGGAGAGTGATGTTGTACTGTATTTGCTTGGCCATCTGGCAACATTTCTGGATTGTAATGCCAAAACAAGACAAAATTTGGCAGGCAGTGTAAACTATGACACTCAAAAGCTAATGGATATGCCTCCTATGAGCACTCCATGTATCTAAATGGATGGACTGGTGTTACCCCTTCTCACACCCTGTCAATGCAGTGCCATCTATTTACGTCTTTTGTTTCCCCGCTATCCTACTTTCTATAGGAAAAAATATCTTCAGTTATGTGGATAACATTTAGTTAATGTTGCCTTATTCTCATTTCTATGGAATTTTGTGTTGTGAAGGACATAGTTAATGACTATGTGGTCAATTTTATATCTCAATGTTTATAATGTACCATTATGTCCAAGGTTTGGGGGAGAAGGAGATTAGGAATTGTCTTTAAATACATTTTTCAATTAATAACTTATTTATATGCAAGATAAATGAGAAAACATTATTGCAAAGATGGCTCTTAGTCTTCACTTCTTGTATCCACCATCTTGCATTGTGAGTCCTTACATATTTTAATCAAGACTTTAATTGTGTTCCTGACTCTTAGATTGTGGAGTAACTGTTTACCTTAAATTAATAGCAACTGCAAATGCACAGAAACGTGGGGTGTACTTGTTCTGAATCAGGTCCTCAAGAGAAATTATATGTGCTGACTTCCTCCCTTGAGATCACTGTGTGAACAAGCCCAAGCTAAACTGCTGCTAGAGGATAAAAGCCCACATGTAGTGCTGCTGATTCATCCTGGATGAGGGCATTAGGTAGCATCCAGCCTGTATTCTTGCCAGTTCATGCCAGAAACCTAATCCAAAATGCACTTTGGAGACAAATATGTGTGAATGTTTTTTTTCTATTGAATTTAGATGTGATTTGCTTCACAGAATTACAAAGGTAATACACAGCACATATAAAACAAGATACATGTAAGTGCGAATAGTAGCACTATAGTATGATTTTTCTCTCTCTCTCTCTCCCCTCCCTCTCCCTTCCTCCCTCCTCTCTCCTCTCTCCCCTTTTTTCTCTCCTCTCTCCTATCTCTCTCTCCCTCATTCTGGGATGAAAACTAGAGGCAATCTATAGCAAAACTACCCCTGCCCATTCTAATTTTTTTTTTTTATTCTGAAACAGGGTCTTGTTAACTTGCTGAGGGTCTCGATAATTTGCTGGAGTTGGCCTTGAACTTGTGATCCTCCTGTTTCAGTCTCCTAAGTACTGAGATTACAGGTATGTGCCACCATGTCCAGCTCCTTATCTCTCTTCACCCTTGCTAACGTGTATTTGCCCACTTTTCTATTAGGCTGCCTAAGTGTACTTGACTGCAAAGTACAAAGTAGAGTTAATTGAATTTAAATGTAAACACAGTGAAATATTTGCAGAAAAATAGAATGGCTCTGGTTTTGGTGCCATCAGTTTGAGAAACATCTTTATTTTATTTTATTTTTTTTCAAATGAGATGTAACATTCTTCCTCAATGTAGAGAAAATCCACATAAAAGCAGAAATGCTGCCACTTGTAAAGGCAAGATGTGTTTCTGATTTTATACCTGGTTTGAATAGCACACACATATGAAGAGAGTATAAAATGGTTTATAACACACACAATGAGACTTTCTGGGGAGAGCAGGACAGCTTCAAAATAGGTATAGAAATAGATTGAATCAAGAAAAGGAGATTGGTTTGATGGTGTGTTCCCCTCCTTCCCTCTCTTCCTTTTTTCTTTCTTGGTGTTGGATGAAGAATTCTATATGTGATTTGCACTTATACTGATCCAAAAGGAAGAATCAGGCTTTCTAATTAGCTAGTGTAGATATGGGGCAGGAGTGCAGGAGGGTATGTGAGTTGTAAATGTTTTCAGCAGTGAAACATCAAAAGCAATGTGAGATTGTTTTGTTGATGTTTGCTTGATTTTTTTTTTTTTTTTGAGGTACTAGGGATTGAACCAACATTGTTTGTAGAAGTAGAGGGCACTCTACCTCTGAGCTATATCCCTAACCCATTTCATTTTTAAAAATTTTTGACAGGGTCTTGCTAAGATACTTTGCTTAGCCCCAAACTGCAATCCTTCTGTCTCAGCCTCCCAAATACTGGGATTAGAGGTACACACCACTATGTCTGGAAAAACAAAACAACAACAACAAAAAACTATGTGAGAGTCTTTATTGAAATTTCCTACTGTGATATTTTTACCTGAAGGTAAAACATGTCATATTTTATTTAATGTAATTTCAAATAAACTACTATGGTGCTTGATGAGACCTGCAGCCTGAAGTCAGTAAGGAAGATGAAGGTTTCATTGACTACCTTGTTCAAGAGCCTAGCATTGTGTATTCTGAGTCGGAATCAGTGTCTAGTTCACTATCAATGATATTTGAAACTCTGAAAAGGCTAGGAGTGTCCTGCCTGAGGCTTTGAAATATTTTGTGACCCATTTCAGGTATCAGTGAGGCAAGAGATTCCTAGAGATTTTGATTCTGATGAGGGCAAACCTGGTAAGAAATAGAAGCTGTTGCTATTGGTTGATGAAACAGAATAAATGGGGAGGGAGAGAGATTAAAAACTGTCATATATATATATATATATATATATATATATATATAGCAGTTAGCTTATTTCAAGAAAGAAAGCAAACATTGTCATATATGTTAAATTAAATTTGGTCTAAGGCTACCTCCATACCTTGAACCCAGGTGCAGTAAACCCCAAAGTAACAGTATGTAAACAAGTTAAAATCCAAGAGTGTGTTTCTGTAGTAAATGGCTGAGACTCAACCAATCAATCACAGGTTGTCAACTGGTCACAACATGTCTATGTGAGGCAAGCACTGAGCTGTGACCAGACTAGCAGTTTCTGTCTAAGCCTTACTTCTGTTTCTTATCAATCCTCTCTGCTCACATGGAAAGTGGAGTTCTCCAGACCTCTAGTGGTTCAGTGCTGCCTGATCCATGAATCATTCTCTGCTCCATTAAGCTCTGTTAAATTTAATTTGCCTAAAACTTGTATTTTAACAGAGATTATTTTTATAAAAGTATACATATTTATAACATATATTTATTAAAAATAGCTAAGTATTTGAGGATGATTAATGTAGCAAACCTGATTTTAACATTAAATAATATATCCACGTATCAAAGAATCATGTTACATCATTAATATATTCATTTTTTGTTTTTGTGTGTGCAAGTGTGTGTGTGTATGTGTGTGTGTATGTTACTGGAAATGAACCCAAGGTCATTCTACCTTTAAGCTATACCTCAAGCCCTTTTTGTTTTTTATTTTTGAAACACAGTCTCACTAAATTGCTGAGGTTGACCTCAAACCTGCAATTCTCCTGTCTCAGCCTCCCAAGCACAAAATTACAGTCATGTGCCACTGTGCATGGCTTCCAGTTGTTTTGCTTTTATGTATCAGTTAAAAATACATTTAACTCATATGGTACGTTCACTCCCAATCGTCTGAGGATCCTCCATACTGTCTTCCACAGTGGTTGCACAAGTTTGCAATCCCACCAACAATGTACTAGGGTTCCCATTTCTCCACACCCTCGCCAGCAGGTGTTGTTGTTCGTGTTTTTTATGATTGCCATTCTGACTGGAGTTAGGTGAAATCTTAGGGTAGTTTTGATTTGCATCTCCCTGATTGCCAATGATGTGGAACATTTCCTCATACATTTATTGGCCATTTGTATTTCTTCTTTTGTGAAGTGTCTATTTAGGTCCTTTGCCCATTTT
>PVLC010000119.1:143657-267436 GCA_004027655.1 Graphiurus murinus | reverse complement strand
GGGATATGTACACAATGGAATTTTACTCAGCCATAAAGAAGAATAAAATCATGTTCTTTGCAGGGAAATGGATGCAACTGAAAAACATTATGTTAAGTGAGATTAGTCAGTCACAAAGAGTTAAGAAGAATATGTTCTCCCTAATATGTGGATGCTAGGGAAAAGACGGGGCATAGGAGGGTCTCCAGATGAAAAGGAATGATCCTCGATAAGCAACGAAGTTGATTTAATTGTAGTGGACGCAAGGGGCAGAGGGAAGCCCTAAAGCACATGATGTACTTACACAATCATATCAAGGTCACTCACTGAAGTGAACCTGAGGGGGAGGGAGGGGGAGGGGATTGGGGTGGAAATTGGGGAAGGGGTCAAATGAGAATTGTGTGCAAATATGTTGTTAACAACTCGTACTTAACAGAGATGTATGCTATATTGCACGAATTACTACAATAAAAAATTTAAAAAAATACATTTAACTCAAGTAAAAAAGTATGTAGAGAAACAATAACAAAATAAACATGCAATTCTTACCCCCTTCTGGTAAAGGGCTAATAGGTATATGTGACTAAAGAAGTAAGAGATGGTTAAAGGATAAACAGTAACCAGAAAGGATATCTGGGACCGAAAATACACTGACACTGTTGGAAAGAATAAAACACAGACACAGAGTTTGGAAAGGAGAGTGTGCAGAAAGTAGGAATCAATCAAATTAAGTTACCTTTCCAAAATTTCTTTTAGTGAAAGGGCATAAAATACTCATAGTTGTTTTATACTATGGGTGAACATATTTATTTGCTGCAAAAATGAAATGCAGCATCATCAAAAAATCACAGACCATAACCTATTTTCTTTCAAAAATTAATGCTTAGAGATTATATATAGACTAATATAACAAATCCCTATTCCTTATAAATATTATTTTTTTTACTTTTTAAATAACACGATTGTAACAAGATTGATTTTATAATTGAGGAAAAATTTTCCCATACAGTGGAATATCTAGATATTTGTAATACAATATAAAACGAGATACAAAATGCTTAATGCAAATGTTTATATATAACATATAGCATATACAAATATAATAATATAATTTATTCTCTTTTCAACAGCTTTATGGAGATATAATTAATGTTGTCCACAATTTATCCACTTAAAATGTGTGATTCAACATGTTTTATTATATGCACAGTGTTGTTCAAACATTATTACATTCTAATTTTAGAGGATTTGTTACCCTTACATAGACATTATCTACTCCCATTAGAGTGCACTCTCTCCTTTTTAAAAAAAAAAAAAATTGAACATCGGTTTTTGAGATCTGTGAATTATATTTTACAAATGAGTAGTTTGTTTTATATTTTTCCTATTAGCACAATGAATTGCTTATCCATTTTCATACTGGTACATGTTCTAGTTGTTTATAGTTTGTGGTCTCTATAAACCTTTTCATACACATACTTTGCTTTTTTTGTTTTTTATTGTGGAGGTATGCTATTTCTCTTTAGTAAATGCCCAGTCAGGGAATTGCTGGGTTATAATGTAGCTGTATTTCTGATTTTATAAGAAAGCGGTAAACAGTTTTCTAAAATGCCTCTGCCATTTTACACTTTTACAGCCAGAGCAATTCCAACAGCTCTGCCTTCTTGCTAATATAGGTCATTGCTGAGCTTTTATATTTTAGCCATTCTATTGGTTTAAAAAGTATATATGATCACAACGATGAGATAGCCCTGCATACCCATTAGAATGGCTAAAATCCAGAACACTGAAAGCATTAAATGTTGGCAAGAATGGAGAGGAGTAGGAGCTCTCATTCATTACTGCGGGAATGAAAAATCACATGGCCACTTTGGAAAGCTGTTTGGTTGTTTCTTTCAAAACTACACATACTTTTCCTCATGATTCAGCAATACCACTTTTTAGTATTTACCAAAGGAGCTGAAAACATATGTCCACACAAAAACGTGAACACATATGGCTATAACAGCTTTATTCATAATTGCCAAAGCTTGGAAGCATCCAAGATGCCCTTCAGTAGTACAGTGGATAAATAAACTGCTATATCCACACAATAAAAATTTTTCAGCACTAAAAAGAAATGAGCCAAAAAAAAAAAAAAAAAAAGACACGGAGGAAGGCATAATGCATATTACTAAGTGAAAGAAGCAAATCTGGAAAAGCTATCTCCATCATGGCATGGCCCCAACTGCATGGCATTAGGAGAAGGCAAAACAGTGGGAGAGTAAAACGCTCAGTGGTTTCCAGGAGCTTGGGGAGCAGAGATAGAAGGATGAATAGGCAGAAGAGAGATGATTTGATTTTTTTGATTTTTTTTTTTAATTTTTTAAATTTTTTATTTTTTTTAATTTTTTATTTTTTTAAATTTTTTATTGTAGTTATTCGTGCAATATAGCATACATCTTTGTTAAGTACAAATTGTTAACAACATATTTGCACACAATTCTCATTTGACCCCTTCCCCGATTCCCACCCCATTCCCTCCCCCTCCCTCCCCCTAAGGTCCACTTCAGTGAGTGACCTTGATATGATTGTGTAGGTACATCATGTGCTTTAGGGTGTCCCTCTGCCCCATTTTCAGGCTCTGAAAATGCACTGTATTATACCATAAATGGCACATGGTATGTCACTAGACATTTGTCCAATGTCCATAGAATATATAACACCAAGAGTGAGTGACAACAATGCATCAGGGTAAGGTAATCAATTTTAACAAATGTAGCATTCTGGCAAATAATATTGACCACGGAGTTGGCTTTGCATGTGTGAGGAGATATCTTTGTAGTTTTCTCTCAGCTTTGATGTGAATTAAAAATCAGTCTAAAACATAAAGTCTAAAAATTATCCTAATTTTTCCTAAAGTTTTATTTTAAAATTATGTGAATAATGGTGAGGAAAATGGATGAAATATAACAGAAGAACTATTTGAAGAAACAGTACAGCATCTGAGAGCAGATAGAAGCCTAGAAGTAGTTAATATTGAAAATATGCAAATATTTAAAAATGAGGGAGAAAAAAATTTACTGCTGGTATCTGTCTTGATTGATGAGCGGCACATGGCCACTGTGGCCGACAATAGAATTTAGGAATATAAAAGTAGCATAGAAGAAGGAAATGATGGGACATAAAATTAATACATACAGCCAGGCGTGGTGGCACACGCTTGTAATCCCAGCATTCGGGAGGCTGAGACCAGAGGATCCGGGTTCGAGGCCAGCCTCAGCTACCTAGTGAGGCACTCCGCAACTTAGTGAGACTCGGTTTCAAAATAAAGAATAAAAAACAGGGCTGGGGGTATAGCTCGGAGGTAGAATGCCCCTGAGTTCAATCCCCAGTACCGCAAAAAAAAAAAAAAAAAAAAAAAAAAATAATACATACACAACCCAAATTCTTCATTGATCCACAGCATATGAATTTCCAGAGGAAACCTCAAGAATGTCCTTTTTTTCTGAAAAGCTGAAAGAAATGACATAGTAATCTACTCTATAAAACTCATTGTGGAAACATTACAAGCCGCTTTGGGAGGAAAAAAAAAGCTGAGGTATTCTTGCTTTGATTGTCAGAGGATAGAGAATTCATATGGCAGAGATGCTGGAAATTTAGAAAAGAAATCACAGAAGACAACTACAGATAGAATGAGTCTAAAATGTTCAGTATAAACCCAAATTATCTGTCAGCACAGAAGAAAGCCAGGTTTAAAAACAAAAGCATCAACAGAAATCTAAACAACTGATATCACAATGTAGGGGAAACAGAGTTTTTAGTATGAGTCCAGGCACATTGTCTACTAGAGCAAAAACACAGGTATTTTATAAGAATTTAACACAATTTAAAGTTAACACAATGTATTTTCTACAATGCTATGTTTTGAGCCAAAATTTCAAGATAAGCAAAAGAAAAAAATAAATAAGTAAATAAAACTTGACCCAATGCAGGGTGGAGGGGAGGGAACAGCTAATAGAAATTGATTCTGAGGTGTTGCTATTATGAAATTAATTAAAATTTCAAATCAGCTAGTATAAATATGTTCAAATAATTAAAATAAAATAAATCAAATATTAAGAAATATCATAATGAATAAAAAGAAAGTAGAAACAGTAAGGAAAACGAAAGAAAAGGGAAAACTCTAAAGCTAAATATTACAAGTGAAATATATGTGTACTTGATGGACAGAAGTTTGAAGATGGCAAAAACAAATGAATTAACTTAATCATAATTTATTAAAAAACATCTACACAAAGGAACACAGAGAGAACAATCATCCTCATCATTATAACAATAACCAACTTGACCTCAGAGATCAAGTGGTTCAAGACAGGCATAAGTAAACTCCAAAAAGAAAAGTCAGAAATGAGTAGATACAATAATTGAATAATATTCATACTTTCACAAACTTAATTAAAATTATGTAATTTAAGATTAAGTAAACTAAATAAACCCCATGCTGCATAAATTATAAGAAAATGCTAGTTAGGCACTTCAGTGTTAAATTGCTCAAAGCTTAAGCAGGGGGAGCAATGTTTAAGAAGCCAGAGGAAAATTATTTCCTTGTGGAAGTGAACATCTCATGATCAAAGCTAATCTCTCATACACACAAAGAAGGCCACGAAGTAATGAAATGACATATATGAAGAAATGAAATTTTAAAAATTGTCAATGGGCCAAAAATTCTGGAAATGATTTTCAGCTACTTCATTCCTCTTCTCACCAAATTACTTCACAGACTCAAGGCTTTTAGTTAATTAAGTTAAAACAAAACAAACTATACTGCTCATTTGGTTAATGGAAATACAAGTACAACACTATTTTAGAAATAAAGTAAACTGCTCTTTATACTAGAAAAAACATTTCTAAAAGTGAGACACTTTTATTAGCACAGTTCTTCTTATCCAAATCTAATTATTCAAATATTTTCCTGATTCTGCTATTTTAACATATTAACACTTTTGAGAGACCTGACACACAAAAAAAATTTAGTTTGGCCAGTATTATTCACAAAAATGAGATTTTGAACACCATTTTCTGGGATGGCATTTCAGTTATAATAGCACTTAGTAGGTTACAACCTAGAAAGAACTGTGGAAAGCTAAATATCATTTCTAACTTTATGTGCCATGAGTCCTCAAGCATAGAATCTTTATTCCATGAAGATAGTTTTGTAATATTCGTAGAAAAATCATTATAAGTCACTTTTCTATTTAAAAGGCAAAGTATTAGATGGTAAATGAAATAATATTTTCACCTGCTAAGGCCATTAATGTCAACTAAAGTAACCTAATCTTGCCTTGTGTTATGGTGCACAGTGCACACCTGTAATCCCAGCTACTCACGACTCTGATGCAAAAGGATCTCAAGTTTCTAGTCCAGCCTGGGTAACTTAAAGAGACTCTGTCTCAAAATAAAATAAAATAAAAAATAAAAGGATAGCAGGTTTAGTTCAGTGTTGGCGTGCTCCTGGGTTCAACCCCTAATAACACAAAGAAGAGAAAGAGAGAGAAAACCTACCTTCTCAAGGTATTTTACTTTTTTAAGAGTAATTTAAAGGCATATATTTTAAATAATATTTTCAATTAAAATTTTTATTTCTTTGAAGGCTTCAATGTTCATATTGTCTTAAAAAGTGCAACTGACAGGAATTCCATGCATATTAAATCTGACCATTCACGTATTGTTGTTGTTATAGGATGATAGCATTCTAAAAAATAAAAAATAAATAAAAACATTTCTTGACATAGAGAAGTTTTAAGACTATTGAATGACTTAAAGAGGGATTATCTGGTTTCGTGTCATAAGAGAAAGAAGAAAAATTGTTGTCATATTAGGAAATTTATTTATAAGTAGAAATTATGTGATATATCAGTTTAAGAAGTAACAGCTTTGGGAATAATTAAAGTTTGTCAAAATGATTTACCCACAGGTAATAGGTGCCATTCATGACATATTTTCATGGTTTATTAATTCCTAGACAAACATTATTTTTATATACTATAGTGAAATATAAATTTTAGAAAGGGAATCATAATTAAGGCAGTAGTCTGAAACATATAGTAATATATGATAAGCATTTAAACAATTAAATCATATAAACTAACATTCCACTATCATGACTACATATGAAAAAAAGATATGTGTAATTTCTTATTAGTGAGTGTTCATGTTCCTTGTCTGCTGATGAAAATTTAAGAGGGATCTGATGGCATAGTTGCATTCACTCAGGTAATAGCACTATTTGGATATTTTAATGTCTCAATTCTATAATTAAAAAGATCAAGTCCCAAACTAGTCAACAATCAAAGGCAGGATGTAGTCTGATTTTTCTTCATTGCCAAACTCACCAACATTCCCACGAGGTAGCTCTAAGAGTATGTGGCTGGAGTACAGGGTGTGGAATCATAAGGAAAGGTAGTGAGCTGGAACTCTTCTGGTAGGACTTCATTGGCTTTGGCTAAGCGGGTCTGGAGGTAAGGAGAATTCAGAAGGTTTAGACCTGTTATGAATATTTGCAACTTTTTAATTATAATTTCTGTTAATGGGAAATTTAATGTTTGCTTCAGCTGGTCTATCACATTTCCTTCTTGATTCTTGTTTGTCTTTTTCTTTCCACAATTAAAATTTGCTTTCTGCCAGTTACTCTCTTGGGCAGATAGTTGAAAAGCTCCAAGACACTTTCTCTTACTGATTCACTTAAGGCTCAGAGAAAACTTATGGACATTCATTGGTTGCTCTGATGAAATTTGAAAGTACCCCTTTCTCCTGGCACTACTATTTTTATTTGGCCATATTTACAGGTTTGGGGAAAAGTCAGGCAATTGTCTATTATCCTAATGCAAAGATATTTCCATTTTGATAAGTGACCACATAAAAATATGGTAGAAAGGAGGAAGAAATTTGCCCCTTTTCTACCTCTATGCGACCCTATTAGAGGAAGGAGGAGGCACGGCCTTGTCAGATCTCTCTCCAACTCTCTTTGAGAAATATTTACACAATCCTCTGTCCTTTCCTAGCTATTTTGATTTCAAGTGTGATATGGCATATAGCTTCTAATGATATGGAAATGATTTTTGGAAATGTCCTTCAAAACTGTGAGGATACTAGCTGGGCGTAGTGGCGCACACTTGTAATCTCAGTACTTGGGAGGCTGAGACCTGAGGATACAAGTTCGTGGCCAGCCTCAGCTACTTAGTGAGGCCTTCTGCAACTTAGTGAGACCCTGTTTCAAAATAAAGAACAAAAAATAGGACTGGGGGTGTAGCTCGGAGGCATAATGTCCCTGGGTTCAATCCCCAGTACAGAAAAAAAAAAAAAAAAAAAAAAAAAAAAAAAAAAAAAAAAAAAAAAAAAAAAAAAAAAAAAAAAAAAAAAAAAAAAAAAAAAAAAAAAAAACGAACAAACAAAATAAAACAAAAACACACACACACAAAAACAAAACCTGTGAGGATACTAATAGCTATATTTCCTACTTTTTATCTTTGTACCCTTGTTGAAATTTCAATTTTTAAACATCAATTGGAAATATTGTAATGAGAAAGCAAGCAGCTTTCACTTCATTATCCTGCATTAATAATAACAATAACATTTTGTTTGTTCAGACCACAAAAAGTGGAATTCATAGCCCAATTATTTTAAAGATTATTAAAAATCTTAATATACTTTATTATAATTTCCCCAAAAGTTACATAAACTTTAATTACTATTACCAGTGTATAAGAATACTCACATGTAAAATAATGATTTTATTTAAATTAGGAATTAAGGGGTTTATTCACTAATTACAAGATATAATGTAATTTGATTTTTAAAACTCTGTAATTTGATTTTTCGATACTGGGGATTGAACTTAAGGGCATGCTACCTCCGAGCTATACCCCCAACCCTATTTTTTTTATTCTTTATTTTGAAACGGGGTATCACTAAGTTGTGGAGGGCCTCACTAGGTAGCTGAGACTGACCTCAAATCTGAATCCTCTGGTCTCAGCCTCCCAAATGCTGGGATTACAAACGTGCGCCACCATGCTCAGCTTGTAATTTGATTTTTAAAACTCTGTTATATATCAAATAACATTCTCTTTTAAATTACTAATGTTTCCTTCATCAAGTCTCTCTCCCCCTCCAACCTCCTTCTCTTAGGTTCCCTCTATCAGTTCCCTAGGGTTTCTTTTCCTTTGTCTGGAGTCTCTCCTGTGTCCTATTTTTTTCCTAGTCTCCATATATGAGGGAAACACATTAATCTACATGATGTACATATACAAGTTTATCAGTGCCAATCACAATATCATGTATGGGGAGGGTAAGGGAGTGGGGTGGGAACTGGGAGTTCACTGAGTGTTGTGTGCATGTATAATCTTCATCATGATGCATCATTACAATGCACCAATAAAATAAAATAAAATATTGATGCTATGATTTATAATTACACCATCCCTGAACAATTCCACAGTTGATGTCTCCACTGCTTCCTCTACCTAGTTGGCTGGTGTTGGCCTTTCACCACAAGGCTTGATGCGGTTTAGACAGTGAAGAACTAGAAAATTTATATATCTTATAGATCCACATACAGATACTCAAAAGTTAAAATATCTGAAATATTATGAAGAGTTGAAAATTTGAGTGATCATTTCCCCAAGGGTTTACAGTCAATCTTTAGCAAAAATCATTTAGTAAAAACATTTATTCATGTTTTATAAAAATCTAAACAGATGCATAAAATTGTGAGTTAATTTGAAAACAGACATTTTCCCCAACTTAGTCATCTGTATTTGTGGTCAACAATTTTATACGATGTTTCTTTATAATAATGTTTATAGATATCTCCATTTCCATTGACATTCTAGTAAAGCAGTAAAGTTAAAGTTTTCTGCTTAACCCCATTGGGAAGATTTGGGCAAATTCCAGAGTAGAGGATACATAGGTGCTATGGTGTGAATGTTTGTATCTTTCCTAAATTCATATATTAAATCTCACTCCTAATATGCCCACATTAAAAGGTGGGAATTTGGGGTCATGAGGGCAGAGCCTTGCCCTTGCTTGTAAAAAAGACTGCAGAGAGCTTCCACCAGGTGAGGAAAATAGAGGAAGAGCCATCTGGAATCCAGAAAATGAGCCTTCACCAGACACCACATCTTCAGCCCTTGAACATGGACTTTCAGGCTTCCAGAACTATGAACAAAACAGGTCTATCATTTGTAAGCAGTCCTAACAAACTCAAACTGTAGGGGTAACTGTATGATAGATTCCTAGTTTCAGAGTTTCTCTCCCTTAGAGGAGCACACTGTGCCTTTGTCTCTTCTTGTCCCCTAGTTGGGATTGAGGCTCTGGAATATGCTAAGGATGTTGCTCTTTCTTCTGACTTTGATCTAATAAGCTGTTTTCATATACATAAATACACACAAAAGTCTGTGTATGTGCACATATATATGTAATAATAATTAATTGAGTAGCAGTAACACACATTTCAAAGGTAAAAACATATTGCAGAGGATTACCAGCAGAATAAGTACAGTTGTAGTTACAGCCTGAAGATATAGACCAATAGACATTTCCAATACTGGAACACATCTTAGCCATTGTAATCATGAAGAAAAAAAAAGTCATACACACATGTTAGAAAGAGACAAAATTTTATTCTTTTGGGTAGATACTCAGAAGTGGTATTTTGGCTGGATCATATGGTAGATTCATTTCCATTCATCTGAGGATCCTCCATACTCTTTTCCAAAGTGATTTCACTAATTTGCAATTCCACCAGCAATGTATTAGGGTTCCCACTTCTCCACATCCTTACCAGCATTTGTTGTTGTTCGTGTTTTTTATGCTTGCCATTCTGATTGGGGTTAGGTGAAATCTATGTTTATAGCTGCACAATTCACAAATACCAAACTATTGAACCAGCCAATATGTCCATCAACAGGTGAATGGATTACAAAGCTATGGGATATGTACACAATGGAATTTTACCCAGCCATAAAGAAGAACAAAATCATGTCATTTGCAGGGAAATGCATGGAACTGGAAAACATTATGTTAAGTGAGATTAGTCAGTCACAAAAAGTAAAAAATTGCATGTTTTCCCTAATATGCAGAAGCTAGGGAGAAAGTGAGTTGTAAGAAGGACTCCAGATGAAGGAGAAACCTTAGATGAGCAAAGAAGGTGACTTAACTGAAGGTGATGGGGGGGAGGACACCCTAATGCCCATGATGTATGTTCACAAACATATCAAAGTCAATCACTAAACTGAACTAGAGAAGAAGGGAGGTGGAGGGAGTGGAGTGGGAATTGGGGAAGGGTTAAATGAGATATGTGTGCATGTATGCCTTTACCAGCTTGTACCTAACAAAGATGTATGATTACAATACACCAATTTTAAAAATGAGGCAAAATTTTGTGTATTAGCTAAAAATATATCTAGTTACATCAAAAAAATTTGAAAGTTCCACAAAAAAGGTTACTATACTTAATAACTATGTTAATCAGTTTACAGAAGACAGTCTACATACCAAAATTACATTGTTTTACATATTAGCAATGATAAGATGCCAGTCTCAGCTACTTAGTGAGACCCTGTCTCAAAATAAAAAATAAAAAAATAGGGCTGGGGCTGTAGCTTGGGAGTAGAATGCCCCTAGGTTTCAACCCCAGTACTGCAAAAAAAAAAAAAAAAAAAAAAAAAAATTACTTATAATTACTTTGTGTTGGGCAAAGCCTAAGAGCACTAGACATATTGACTCTTTTACTCCTCACAACAAATCTCTAGTGAGTTATTTTTAATCTATTTTTCATGTGTGGGAAAGGAGGCATACAGAAATAAAGAAAGAAGACACACCACTGTACTAATCAGCCTCCGTCAGTGTTAATACTGGGATCCCCTTGAATAGATTGTGTTTAGTAAATAACATATGTAGGATATATTATGAGCACATTACATGGACTATTTCTTGATACATAAGTATTATTGTCACTTATTCAATATTTGCAATGTAGTTTATAAGGTAATATACCATGTTTATTTTTTTCATAATTAATCACGCCATAGTTTTTGTTACTTTGGTTTTTGTACTATATAGGATTATATTTTCTTTTCCTTTCCTTTTTTTAAATTCAGGCTATTAGCTATCACTTCATATTATATTTTAAAATTCTTTTCTTCTCAAGGCCTTTCCTCATCTAGGCAATAGCTTGGAATTGAAACTATTAAATGTAGATCAAGCAGCCTAATATATTCTTCAAAATATACAAATTTTGATGCATTGATTTATGGTCTAGTTGTTTCAATGTTCAAATGGCTTTGAAAAGAATTCATCACCACTCATAATTTCATTGTGAACTGTGTAATAATGCTGGTTTTAATTATATGCCATGAGGAACACTTTTATGTCAGTGTCATAGCATCATCTTGCTTCCAGTGGACTTTGTAGCTCCATATATTTAGTTACAATGACTCTCAATAAGATACAGATGATGCATAAAAAAGAAAGTAATTGATTTAAAAATGAGCATTGAGAATAATTAAATAGTATATATATTTATTTATGTTCTAATGAAATAACATTTTTAAGTTTTAAAATATTTAATAGTAATTCTTTATTTTGATGATAGCATAGAGTATTCCTGGAGTCAGGCAGGGTTATATGGCCAGAGCAATATCTATAATCCCAGAAGAGAGTTATACATGTATACTTTTCTATAATAAGATTTCAGTGTTTTCACTGGAGTTTAAGAAGTGAGGAAAAAGCATAATAATTGGCAGAGTAGGCAGGGTTTTCAAATTGTATTTGCTTTGTTAATGATCTCGATATAATTATAAAAATATTTTTTTCAAATTCAAAATGCATAGTCATAATGGGAGTACTTTCCATAGTAGCTCTACCTGCAGGGAGGCCAAAAATATATATTAAATTTTAAATGATATTTAGTCTTCTTTATATTCAATTGGAAATATTTTTAACACTCTATTTAGTGGTTTGCAGTGAAAACAATAAAATCACTAATGGTTAGTCCTTTAATATTATATAAATATTAAAACACATATACAATTTCTGGAAGCTGGATTTTCTGTTATCACAAAAGGCCCTGTAATGAAATACGGTACTGGTTCAAGCAGTCTGAATGATATGATTGGTAGATGATTCATTGCTCCTCATTGTTGAGTGGCTGGAAACCACTCTAGACAATATATTAGCAAATGTAAAATGCATATGTCTGCTACTATTATTCAATGTGGGTATAAGTGTTCTATAATTGCAAAATTAATTTCAATAAAAATAAATTTTTTGAAATGTAACATTTTTTTTTCTGTAGGGTTTAGAAAATGCTCTTGGATATTATGTTTATTTGCATCACAGATCTGCTCAACCTTTAAAATACACTTCTCAATTACATGGCCAATTCATTGATTGGCAAACTCCAAATAGAACATAAAATAGACACACATCAGGGGAGAATGAATAACTTGCCTTTAAATGTAAATTTTATTGAGAAAACAATGTAGGAATTTATCACCCATTAATAAAGATGAAGGCAATTAAAATCATTAAAATATATTTAGCAATACAACTAGTTTTACTGACTTTTACTGCATCTACCTAATTGAGAAACATGAAGACCTAATGATTGCTTTGTATTTATTGTCCAGGTCCTGAATGCTAATGAAGGAAGGACTCATGCAAGGCTTCTGTGGCTGAAATACACAAACAGGGATCAAAACAAGCAGCTGGATTCCTGTTACCACAGAAGTTCCTGTCAGGAAATAGTGCACTGGTTAAAGCAATCTGAATGATGTGATGGTAAATCACCGAGTTTCATTTTTGAGTGGCTGGACAACATATTAACAAATGTAAAAAAACCTAAGTGTTTAATACTGTTTTATTCAGTGTGAACATATATATTAATTCATTGCTTTTGAGAAGATTCTCTTTTTGGAAACCAAGATAAAAGTATTTTTTTTTTTTTTGTCTGATCTCATCCACTTTAGGCTGGAAAAGGAGTGGTGGTCAGCTAATAATCCATTCTCTACATTTACTAGGAGGTGCCCTGGCAAAAAAAGAGAATTGACCTAGTACAATCTCCTTGTAAATGTGATACTTGGAGATCTCCTACCAAAGTTATTGTAGCATATTTGATTGTCTTTATATACAATATGGTTTAATATGATGAACCTGGTGTAAAGAGGGTTGCATACAGTAAAGAAAGCTACAATCTATTAAGTTATAGGGCATGACTCCAGAAGAGATAGCATATAGCCTTTACCTAAGAGAGCTTAAAAACAAGCTTAGTGACCAAACACATTCCTTATGTGTAAGATATATCTTACATATCTTACAGGCACTGAGGTTAAGATTTCATCTTAGTCTGCCCTAATGTGGCAGGAAAGGAAATCTCCTCAATAAATGATCACAAGAATATTTCTCTTTCAGGTATATTTACACTTGAAATTATTAGAAACTTTGAAATAAGATTTCCAATTTGCCTGAGTCTGCTTTGACAGCCCAATCATGTGTGCTACTTCAGAATGTTGATCAGAAAATTTTCTTTTTCATAAAGGAAAATTAAATATAAATTTAAGAATCTGATTTCTCTTATATTATCTCAATTGTATCTATGTAAAGTGTACAATTTATTGCTCACCCAACTAAACATTTCTAATTAATTATTGGCATACTAGAGTAAATTTCATGATGGTGTGATCAAAGATAGTTTCCTTGATTTTCTACTGTTTAAAACTTTTAGCATAGATTTTGAAGGTTACTTGGGTCTAAGAAACCAAACCTGCAAGTAGAGAATAGAATTGGACAAGCAAAAATCCATGACAAAAAAAAAAAAATCATCCAGAAAGTTTAGTTGAAGAACTCACTGAATAGATATTAATGAATAAATGAGTGATATGAATGATGTAATATGGTGGCCAAAATTCTAAGTTGAGAGTATGAGATATTAAACTGGAGATGATACATTTTACTCTGTGATGGTAAGATCACAAGGGTATATCATGTTGAGTTTTAGGTTTATTACTTTGCAAGGAATATAGATACTCATTGCCTGGGACATTCCTACACTACACATTCTTTATGAAATAATTGTTAATAAGTCTCCCTTTTCACTTTAAAAGTGCTCTCTTTTGAATAATGAATTCTAAGATCACCCTAGAAATGAACAAAGTAGGCTATTTTTAAAAGAAATATATTTGCATCATAAATCAGTAGATAAAATTTATAGATATTTGGAGACTCATCAGTTATATTCAAGAATTTGAAAAATTCTAGCAAATTGTTTTTTAACAAACACAACTACCCAACACTGGAAATGTTTTCATAGCATGTTTTGAATTTCTCCTACTATCAATTCCATGGCTCCATGGTGACAAAGTGCCAGATGGATTCTAATAGTACTTTATAATTTATTCTAAAAATTGGTTGAGTGGTCAATAAAAAAGTAGTTTTGCTCATTCTGTTTTTAGGCTACTACATAAGACATGGAAGAAACAGTGATCCCCAAGAGCATCATCAGGGCTTGTGTATAAATAAATCATTGAGATCACATGTATTTTGAGAATAAGGAATAAGGTGGTCTTCCAATATAAGTAAATAGCACAATGTGGTAGATTTTCCATTTTGGATTAAAAATATACACAAAATTATAGAGGAGAAAAATGTAGAAAATTGCTAAGGAATAATAAAGTGTTTGATTGTCTAGCCCAAAGAGACATAGAGAGAGACTTAGAAGTGAGAATTGGGCGAAGTTTATGTTTAATATACTTTTATTGGTGCCTAGTAATTGTACATCTTTTTGGAATTCAGTGTGATAGAAATATATATGTACTTTAAAAAAAATAGGAATGATGTGAGAAGCAGAAACAAAAACAAGTTGGATGGGTGACAGAAAATCTTTTCTTTTCAGGAGACTTTGAGACCTTACTGATTGCTACCATCTGGTAAAAAGTTTCTATATCAATAAATTCAAAAGAAAATAAAGACTAAATAAAAATGGATGATGTTCTGACCATTTGCTAGTTAGATATTTGACTTTTTTCACACTCAGGTTAGAATCAAGATGTTTCACCATAAAGAGCTGACAGAGATTAAAAGCCAGGCCTTTGTAAGATTGTAATAGTCAAGCCGAGCTCAGTGGTGCACACCTCTGATCTCTGAAAGGAGGCTGAGACAGGAGGATTGCAGGTTTGAAACCAGCCTCAACAATTTAGCAGAGACCTATTTCAAAACAAAAATAAAAAGGGCTGGGGGTATAGCTTGGAGGTAGAATGCCCCTACGTTCAATCCCCCATACCACACACAGAGAAAACAAAACAAAAAACAAACAAAAAATAGTAGGTGAAATTCCAATTACTGAAATAGTGTGCTGAAGAAAAATTGTCTCCATCTTTTAAATGCAATTTTAGAAAAAGAATCTTTACATTCATGTAATTTAAATTGATTTAAAATAGGAACTTTGTGAGGAAGTGAAATTTCAGAGCATACCTTTTAGATTATGAGGTTTTCTAATCTAATTCCTCAGAGAATGCCTCCCTTCCTCACCATTTTGTTCCATATGGTAATTGCAGTCTGTAAATGTTGTTTTATGTATGTGATATAAATGTTAGTGTGCACTTGGATAAGATGTTATTTCTAAAAAAAAAAAAAAAAAAAAAATCAATGTGGAAGAAATGACTGTGTATCCTCTGTGTGCTTATGAAGTGTCCACTGGTTTTTGCCATAGTTTGTTGGAGTTTGATGCTCCACCTCTTACCCTTGCATTCTTTCTGAAGGTAACACTAGGAAACAACAGCTTGGCTCCTCCTACCACCTGCCAGGTTTGTTTGTCTGAGACCTTGTTTCTCAGCAGGCCCCAAGTAGTTATGTTGTTTGAAGCTGTGCTTCAGTGAATCCTTAAAATATATCTCATGCCCTCTATTCTCCAAACAATAGTTATAAGAAAGAAGTATCTTTATTTTGGGTGGCATGCCAAGATTGAATATTGTAGAAGCCCTCTCTTTGGAAGAAACTACTAACAATTTAAAACCATTATTCGATCATCTATATTTTATTCTAATTTGTCAGTGAAGACATAGCCTCAGAATTCTATGCACATCAGTCACAGTTAATTCTCAAACACTTATTTAAAAAATACATCTACTTAAAAAAGCAATTTCAGAGAAACTAAATATTTAGTTTCAGAGAAACTAAAATAAATGAAAAAAAAAGAATAATCAAGATTATTGAAAATAGATTGCTTTCAAGAACATTTCCTGGCAACCTCTAATCTATAACAAAGAATTTTTCCCCCATTCAACTATTTACTTCTCAAGCTAAGTTTCTGCCTGTAAACTAAATCAGAAAGAGAAGGAGAGAGAGAGAGAAAGAGCGAGAGAGAGAGAGAGAGAGAGAGAGAGAGAGAGAGAGAGAGAGAGAGAGAGAGAGAGAGAGACTGACTTTACATAATGGAATAATGGAGAGGAAACCCCAGTGGAGCAGAGTAACAGGTGGGGGGGGGACTAGCAGAGGGTGGTGGGGAGAAGGGAGAGGGGAGCAGATGAACAATTAATGAAGGAAAAACTTCCATTGATGTTATATGTACATATGTGAAATTATCAATGCCAATATCAAGATCATGTACAGAGAAGGGGAGGGAGTGGAGGGGGATACATAGCAGGTGCTGTGTGCATGAATGTCCCTATCATGGTGAACTACATTTTAAGGTGAGACTACAATGCACCAATAAAAGTATTTTTTTTCACAGTACTGAGTATCGAACCCAGAGGCATTCTACCTCTGAGCTAGCCTTATTTTTTTTATTCCTTATTTTGAACACGGCCTCACTAAGTTGTGGAGGGCCTCACTAAGTAGCTGAGACTGGCTGCGAACCTGTGATCCTCCTGTCTCAGTCTCCCAAGTACCGGGATTACAAGCATGCACCACCACGCAAGGCTAAAAGGCTAAAAACTTTTATATTATTTAAAATAATATAAAAGTTAAAAAATGGAATGAAAATTTTCTCTTTCTCTCTGTCTCTTTTGTACACACACACACACACACGCATGCACGCACACACCACTCATTTTTTACACACACACATATATCTCTATCTATCTATCTATCTATCTATCTATCTATCTATCTATCTATCTATGAACTAATAGGCACATTTATATGAATGCATGTATATCAGTAACTTTACTGCATCTATTTAGTGACCTTCTGTGTCCAGACTGGTTGAGATGTATATATTTTGTGAAAGTAAGTTGATGCAATGATCCCTAACTATAGTTTTTATGCTCCATGTAGGAGGAAGAGATTCACAAACATAGAAACAGACTCAAGAGTTTAATGATTTTTTCCATATCACATCATTACCACATGCTAAATCTCTATTTGCAAAATCTATGCTTATTACACTTTTAAAACAATGTATGTAAAGCCATGGTTTTAGTTAATACCATAGATATAAAAAGGCATCAAAGTTTATTTGTAATACATACATATCAGCTAGTATAACAAGAATTGTTTAAAGACTTTTAATACATTTATAGCCTTTCACCTTTAACACTGACAAAATTTCTTTGCTGGACCAAATATTAGTTAGATTCCTGAAACTTTATCTAGGTTCATCTGTGCACTTTGTAAAATTTAGTTTTAGCAAGAACTCTGCTGTCAGTGTTTCAAGAACTTCTATTCTTGATATCCAATCACCCTGAATAACTAATCAGGTTTCTCATCCTCTACCACCCCCAAGTAATGTCCAATCATCCTAGCTTGTCTTCAGCAGCAGTTCTGTTAGGTTTAAATGGAATCTGTCTTGATAATTTTTCGTCCATTGCCCTCTCCCCCCACACACACCCTGTTCCTTGGCTATAAATTCCCACTTGCCTGTGCTCTATTTGGAGTTAAACCTAATCTCTCTCTCCCATGACAGTGTCTCCTTGCAGTGGTCCCTACATCTATTATAGTGGTCTTGAGTAAAATGTGCCTTATCATGCTTTAACAAGTACCATTGAATAATTTCTTCTTTTTACAGCATACATAAAGTTATAACATCTTCATATATTGTAATTTTTATTTATATTTTATAACCTTCAAGTTTTGATAGTTTAGAATGAGTGAAGCACTAATCACTTTATATAAATACATTCATTTAACTTCAACTAAAGTTCATGAATTCAAAGATTCTATCCTTGACCAAATTCTATTAGGCCTCTCTGTACCTTATTCTAGACTATGTTTAACTTCAGCCTATAAAAACTACAGATTTATGGCACAAATGTTTGTGTGTGTGTGTGTGTGTGTGTGTGTGTGTGTGGTACTGGGGATGTAACCTGGGGGCATTCTACCCCCGAGCTACAGTCTCAGCCCTATTTTTTATTCTTTATTTTGAAACAGGGTCTCAATAAGTTGTGGAGGGCCTCACTAAGCAGCTGAGGCTGGCCACGATCCCGATCCTCCAATCTCAGCCTCCCAAATGCCGGGATTACAAGTGTGCACCACCACAGCTGGCTTGGCACAAATGTTTTCATGTGCACTTCCCCACTCAACCTCCACACCCAAACTAATGTATAAGATAATTTATCAAACTTTTCTGGCAGTATAAGGTCACAACCCTGGGACAACTCAGCTTCCTTTGAAATCCTGTCTAGAGAAGCTCAGAGCTGTCAATACAATTTAGAGTTTGCTCCAGCCAACACTTGATGACAAGCCAAAGACCTTCCTTCCTTAGAGCACCGGTTAAAAAGGTTTTAAAATTATGAGTCCTTCCTCTGTATCTTAAAGTTATATAGGTAACCCATACAACTCAGGAGTGCCTTTCTCAAGGACCTGAGAGCTATTCTTTGAAATGTAATCACTAGGAAAGACAATTCATCGGTCTCTCAGTCTCTGTAGGAAGACAGAATCCTAACTTTGATAATTGCCAGCTAGCAGACACAGCTGGCCTCACCCCATTCACTGGTCAGCCATTTGGACTTTTTCATTTTTGCCACCCTCCAGAATTCCCTTTCACCTTCCTTCTCACTCATTCTCCCAGAAAACATTCACTTTCCTCTGTACAAATTGAAGTTGAGTTCAGATGATGGGAGATCTTCCTTCCTATTGCAGTGATACATTACTGATTAAAATCTTCCTTTACTACTTTAGTGTTTGGCTTTGATAATCTTTGATAATTGCCCTGTCCTTTATATTATGAAAATGAATAAATTGTCACATGACATTTAAAATCTTTGAAAAAGATAATTAGTTATAGTGTTTTGCCTAGGCCTGGGGAAAAATGGGACTCTATATTTAAATCTAAAAATTCCATAATCATACAACCTGGCTCCACTCTCCCCAACGAGGAAATTCATATTATCTGATCACTGAATGCCCAAAGATGATCAGTTAACCACTTTGAGTCAGCAATATGTTCTTGCAACGGGGTTTATTCTACCTGAGCGCTGACCCCTTTGTTCTGTCTCTACCTGACATCTTGGAGAATACAGTCTTCTTAGCTGACTTGTGACTCAACATGTATTAGAGACTGTGGGTTATTATAACTGACAGAGGTCCCTAACTTGTTACCACATTCAGAGCTGAGGAAATGTACAATTAATATCTATTGAGTTATTTATAATATTTATTGTATCATTTCCATCTGTTATGAAACATTACAGATGAAGTAGCTAAATTTAGCAACATGTGTCTTGCTCTAGTATGAAGTAGAACTGATATCAAATCAAAATTGCTGGAAGCAAGTTAGACTGCATTAAAAAGTAATTTCATAATTATCTGGGAACTGAACCTAGTTCACATTCTGCTTAGGTGATAGCTGCCTTTGCCTTTTCCTTCTTTCCTTCCTTCCTTCCTTCCTTCCTTCCTTCCTTCCTTCCTTCTTCAGAACTTCCTTCCTTCGTTTGTTCTTTGTTCCTTTTTTTTGGTACTGTGTGCGGATTGAAACCAGACGTATTCTACCTTTGAGCTACACCTTCAGCCTTTTTTTTTTTTTAACAATTTTTATTTTTAAATAAAATCTTGTTAAGTTGCTAAGGCTGACATTAAATTTAAAATTGTCCTATTTCCGCCTCCCAAGTACTGGAAATGTAAGTATATGCCATTGCACCTGGCTTTATATCTGCCCTTATTTTCCTCATCCAATATTGGAGTCACCCATGAAGCATATTCCTGAGCCCCAATACAGACCTACTGATCCAGATTATTGACTAGCAAGACCTGAGACTCTGCATTTTATTAGTGTCTCCAGTAATCCTTCATAGATGCTTAAGGTTTTAATAGTACACTTTGCTTTATTTTTATTAACAGAGAAATTATATTTGAAATACAAAAATTTTGAGAATAACTAAGTTTAACAATCTTTTATATTTTTCAGAAATATCTCATTTATTTTTAAAATAGTTACTAAAATAATATTTCTGCCACTACAAGATTCACTATCAAGAACTTAAATTTTAAGGTTAAAAAAAGCACCAGAAAGACTTAAAAGAGGCCACAAACCATTACATTTTGGCCATTATGCCATGCCAATGCCTTTTGGTATTACTGTACTTTGAGATGTATTGCACCATTACTATTTAATCAGCTTTTAGAACTTTTGCGAGCTTAGTGAAATGATTAAAGGTAGTTTTTATCTGAGAAAAAAATGCACCTTTAGCTAATGTGATATATTCACACAAGAATTCATTAAATTAAACTTTTTTCATTATCTCAGCTGTAGAAACTAGCCTCTGTACTTGATCAATAAATCTGTTACTTAAAATTTAAATTAATGATTATCTTTTGACTTTTCTCTACAAAATATCATTCTGATTAATAATTAGTACCTCCTATCTCCCTCTTCAGCATCACTCATTATTTGCCTCTGCCATTAACAAATCCTGTATATAATTATGTTTATAGCCACTTACTCCCTGTGGATTTTCCTAAGCTGTGTTTTATATTAAAAATATTTCTTACAGAGAAATAGAAGTGGATAATTTACATATATTCCTAGATTGAGTTAATTCTCCTAAATTTGATTACTATGTGAAAACACTCGACTTTATTATAGGTTGATGACTGAAACTATTTATATATAATCAGAAAGATTAGACATAATAGAAGAAATAAGTCATATACAAATGATGCTATTTATTTATTCATATGCTGTGTCTATTAAGATTATATGAGATATATGAGATGCCTATGAATAATTCCAATTCTACTCAGGAGGAGAAAATTGGTACTACTTTGATTTAGTGTGAAAAGAAAGCCTCATAGCAGGTAAAGGTTAGACTTAACAAGTAAAGGAGAGGAAAAGCCATGTGTGACTCTGGCATGAAGGTGAACAGTTGGCCTGAGGTGCACAGGTGCAACTGTGGGTCGTACAGCTGAAAATGTGTAAGAGAGAATGAAGAAAAGAGATGACATAGGAAATGTAGCTTGTATTCTATTCTTTGAATAGAATGACTTCCTTAGGAATTGGCATTTATGCTGTAGATCAAAGTTATCACTAATTGAACATCCATGGAGTCCTCGATTGTGATAACCATGTACTACATATTAACATCAGATGTCTTTTGCTTGTTATCCAGGACCTTTGCAAATAATCTTTTTTTTTCATTCTCTCATGATAAAATGAGAATAAGAATATTTTTAGTTAAATTATGAAACCCTTTTCTTACTGTGAATCAACTTAATATTCTAATTTTGTTTCATACTTTAAAATTATCCTATATATATGTATATATGTGTGTAAATTTATATATATACTATATATATATATATATATACACACACACATATATGAGACCTATTTTTATTTTCAAAATGATTTGGCATACTACTTAAAACTTGAGGACCCAGAAAGATGTATATGTTTCTAAAAAATAAAGTAAGTACCAGTGCTGAGATTAGAGCAAAGACCTTTAATACTTATTTTTAGGTTAAAATTCTGAATTATTTCTTAGGGCATATTCATTAAGATGGCTAATTTAGACTACCTGAATGAAGATCAATTTTCATTTTAAAAGGTTATACTCTATACTTAATGTGGTTTATTACTGTGAAGAATAGCTAGCCAGACTAATGAAGTCTGTCAAATATATTTGACTGCCGAAAGTATACATTATTAGTGTTAAATTAATGGCTTACATAAAAATACGTCTTAGAAAGGTCTTTGATGTAAACAAAAATAAGTATTACTTAGTCTTATTTACATTTTTAACTTAAATGGAAAAAAAATTAATTCATAATTTGCATGGGTTTTATGGTTTTTGTTCATAATTTGGTATTCAAATTTAAAAAACCTTACAAAAATAAATACTTTTACTTTTAGAAATATTTATAAAACCAAACTTTTACATTAGGAAGCTGGACAAATATACCAATCTACAAATATTTTACTCTTAATAATCATCACATACCATGAGAAGAATTTATAGTTTCTGTAGCAACTTATAAATCTTCATTTAGTTAGTTATACAATATACAGAGAGTGATAATGCTATGTTATAAGCATTCACTCATGATACAAATTTAAAAAAAGAAAAACAATTGTACCCTCAGAAGTCTACCTGATGTAGATGAAATACAAGTCTCAATTTAAATGAAATCTGTCAAACCAACTGACATCCTTCAAAGAAGAATATACTTTTTATATTTCAAAACATACAGGTAATTTCGTGGGGCACCTAGATTAATATTAATATCAATAACAATGAAAGTTAACATTTATAATAATGTGCCCACAGGACTAGGGAAAACTGGATTATTTTGTAGCTATGGTCACAACCAATATTAGTATACCTCAGAAGTAAGTAGAAAGTTCTATTTTGATAACACATCACCACTGGAACCATTTTTAATGTAGCTTAATCAATATCTAACCGTAACTCACCTCAGTGAACACACTTTAGCATGCCAGCCAATCAATGAGGACACCTTGCTTCTAAAAGTCAAATAACTAAAATTAGATTGCCTTATGAATATCAACCACTCAACAGTAGTCTCATTCTATACAAATAACGTCAATCCACATACCTGTAACACTATCAGTCCTTAGGTTCCATGCTTGCAAAGAGTTTTATAGTAGAGTCAGCAGTCTAATCTATTTGGAGAATCTATACCTGACCACCATAACTCTCCATAATTGCATTAAACATTGCATTTGGGGTTGTGTTCTTTTTTTACTGGGGGTGGAACCCAGGGGCATTCTACCTCCAAGCTATACCCCCAGCCCTATTTTTTATTCTTTATTTTGAAACCGGGTCTCACTAAGTTGCGGAGTGCCTCACTAGGTAGGTGAGGTTGGTTGCGAACCTCGATCCTCCGGTCTCAGCCTCCCGAATGCTGGGATTACAAGCATGCGCCACCACGCCTGGCCTGGGGTTGTGTTCTTAGTTTAGTTGTTGAATATAAATTTCACCCTTTGACAGTGACTTTTGCTCGGCAGATTTTTAAGGGACACTTGAACCAACAAGGAGACCCACTGGGCCTTTCTATCCAAGCTTTCTTTTGGAAGAATCAGTCTCAACAACAATTTGAGTTCTGCCTTCTTATTCTAGATTTTTTTTTACTAATATATCATTAGACATAGGACTTTGAATAATTAGATATTTTCATCATTTATTCATGTCTACATTGAAAAGTAAGACCCTAACTGTCCCTTTTTTCTGTTAGATATTACTCCCTGTAAAACTCCATGGTTAGAATTTTAGTGGGGTAAATTATTTGTTCTTAAAACTCTCTGAGGCTTAGTATTTTCTTTCTTTTTTATTTTTCTTTTTCTTTCTCTCTTGCTTTGTGTGTGTGTGTGTGTGTGTGTGTGTGTGTGTGTGTATGTGTGTGTAGAGGGGTAGGGTACTGGGGATCAAACTCAGGGGCATTCTACCACCAGATCTTTTTTTTTTTTTTTTTCATTTTGAAATAGGGTCTTCCTAACTTACCACACAGTGACCTTGAATCTGTGATTTTTCTCTCTTAGCCTTCCAAGTACTAGGATTATAGGTTTCTTTGTTTGTGACAGAAAGATAATATTCTCTGCTTCACTAGTGGATTGTAAGATTAAAATAAGATAAAAATAAAATATGTAAAATTTATCATGATAATCATTTATAAAATTTTGGCAATAGCAGTGCTGCATCCATTTACAAAGCATCAGTTTTAACTACATATGCCTCCAAAATGCTGCTATGTCCCTGTCCTTATCTCTATTTATAACTCTAGATAAGGCTAAGGAAGATTACCTTTTTTCAATTTTAGATTTTAGGTAAAATATTTGCACAGTTTTATTTTTTATGTTTATTTTTTATCTCATTTATCTACTTTTTCTATGTTCAGTTTGTGAGAATCTCCATAACGTTAAAAAGAATTAGAAGATTAAAGGAATATGAAAGAAAGCAAAGAACTACATTCATGAAACAAAGATATGAGCATGGAAAATAAGCTGATCAGCACAAAACCTAAAATGCAGCACAGGTGGAGGAAATTATATTATCAAAATCCGCCACAGGTTTTTTTTTTATGATGGGAAAATTTTTTTCTTAAGGAAAATGCAAATGAATCACATATAACATTTTGTTTTGTTTGTGTTTTTTTTTTCTTTTGAAGGATAAATATATTTCTGAATTCTTTGAGGCTAAATAGGAAATAGAAATAAATTGGAGTAATGTAAGTCAAATCCATTTGTATTTTATGTTTTTCATGTCTTATCTATTTTTATTTTTTCATAATTTGTTGGTGGTTTGTAATTATATATCATAGTGTGGTTCCATGTGTTAAAAACATACACGCTCATAGCTCTTTATTCCCCTCCACAGCCCACCCTATGTAAACTATATCTCTATTAGTAACATTTTCTTAAAAGATTTCTGATTTGAGTATTTTGGTAATAAAATAAAAAGGAATTAGTCTTTACAAATATTGTGCAGAGTATTGAATTTGAAGGTTTAAATAACAATATTTATCCTTAACCAAAACACTTAAGGAACAGAATTTCAGAAATTGTAAAGGATTTCTATTTTCAGATGAGCACTGATATTATAAATATTCAAAAATGTCTATCAGCACTGACTGAAAAGGCTGAATTCATGAAACTATAGGGGGAAAGAATCACTAGGGAATATGAATTTTTATTGATTGTATACTGATAATGCTATATCATGTAATCAATATGTGAATCACACACATCATCATCTACTACGAATTTCAAGGAAAAGTTTTTCGGGTCATTTTCCTGTGTAACAAGTAGATGGCATTATATTACTGTTCTTAATGCATATTTTTAGTGTTAAATTTAAGATAAAATAGATTGACATTTTACATTCCAACTCATAAGATGAATAAATAAGTTTGTCCTTATACAAGAACCGAGTCACTTGAATCAACTTGGGCCTAACATTGTTGCATTTCTAGTGATTTCCTTGAAATAATTTCAGAAAATTACTTACCATGGCAAATAAAATTCATGACACAAACCAAATTATCTTTATGACATTTAAGGCTCCTATAAGGATTTTCAGTTTTAATGAAATATTAATTTATAACACAATGTACTACTCTAACTGAAGCCTAGGCAAATGAACAAACTAATTAAAACAAATAAAGAAAAGAGAAGCAGTACTAATCTCAGAGAGATAAAACCCTTCAAACTACAACCATATTAAGATTATGTTGAGGAAAAAGACAGTAAAGTACTCTAG
The DNA here is from genome assembly GCA_004027655.1 of Graphiurus murinus. Classification (NCBI taxonomy): domain Eukaryota; kingdom Metazoa; phylum Chordata; class Mammalia; order Rodentia; family Gliridae; genus Graphiurus; species Graphiurus murinus. The sequence continues at coordinate 241,772 of PVLC010000119.1, read as the reverse complement.
GAATCCACGAACAAGCTGGTATCTCTTCCCCAGATATACATACATAGGAGAATAAGCAATAATCACAGAAAACATGCTAATATTTTTCAGATGTCAGCATATTCCTGAGTGAAGATATCAAAGAAGGAATTATCTATCAGGGTGTTTTGCTATCAATACTAGAAGGAGTATTGATTCCAAAACCCAAAACATTTATAAAATACCAAAACATTTTATTATTATTATCAAGAAATATTTAGAACAATAAAAATTATTTTGTTGAAAAAATAAGAAATAAATGTGTGGATCTGAGCTTACTAAGAGTACAAAGCAGAGCCATTGGGAATCCAATTTTATGTTTTCTTTGCTTTCTAAAAACTTGTAACACAATGATTGCAAATTTTGTCTATTTATACTTTATTTCTAGAAAGGAAGTCAGTGGCATATGCTGTGAAAATTTGGATACATTAAAATCACAAGGCACACCATGATTGAAAATATACATACACACACACACACACACACACACACACACACACACACACACTAATGGTATCACATATTAAAATGGTTTTGCATGTATATTTTTATATCTGTATGTTTATAACTATATATTTATGTATTTATTTAACTATATATTTATCTCCATCTTTAGTTACATTGATGGAGATTATTTTATAGAATACAAAGGAAAATCCAAATAGAGTAAAACATTCAGATATAAGTTAATACACACAAAAGGAATGGAACACTAAAATGTGGTGATAAAATAGTTCAAAGCTAGAATAGAAAATTTTGTGAATGAAGGAAAAATTGAATTTGTAGGTCAAAGGCAACTTTATATTTCTTAACAATTTTATGTTTCTGCCACTCTGAACCTGATTATAATGTATAATTACAATATACCAATAATAAAATTAAAAAGACATAGAAAATTAAAAATTTTTAATGAGGATTGAATTAATATAAACAGAGAATTTTATTTACATATACCAGAATTAACTATGGCTGATTCTGGTATGCATATTACAAATATACATATTGTAAAACTACTGTAAAATGATATAAATAATAAAAATAAATGTAGTATACATATAATCTACTAAATGTATAAAATCACCATACAAATTTTGAAAGAAATATATTAATGACGAAAGAGAATGACCCTAAAATACTGAATAATTATTGACTATAAATGTGCTAAAAATGTGACAAGGACAATGAAAATAATGTTAATTTTCTATAATTATTATAATTACAATTTCTAAATATGTGACTAATTATGAATATCTTCTATACTTTTAAAAACAAAGTACATCTAGATTTATGAAACTAATACTTCTATTAGAAATAAACACAGAAGGAGGATTGAAGACGGCACAATAGATGAAGGTAGCACATTTCAGCTTTTCCAAGACTCAGAACTCTACCAGTTGGAAGACTACTTTTTGGCAAGAATAGAAAAATAATCAGAACACAACAGAAGAAAGACAGTCAAACAATGGTTGAATTGGAGGCAGCACAGAGAGTTGGTAACTAAGAAAAAGCTCCACACCTCTTATCTGGTGAGCAGAGAGAAGAGGCAGGCACTATCTTCATGAGCTTACAGTGGAGTTGGTGGCTGCCAGGATCCAGTGGCTCTCAGAGGCAAACTAGAGCAAAGAAGAAGCTAAACCTTGTTGTTTCAGTGGCTACTGAGAACCAACCTCAAAAGAAGTCACATTTTTTTTTCCATACTTAAATATCTCAAGATGTAGCTCCCCACTGAACTCCTGAAATTGTAGCTGAATTCTTCAGAATCAAGAAATGACTAGTCCTTCTGACTGGGTCCCCAGTGGTTACTTATACTTCATCAAGACCACTGTTAATCTTTAAGCCAAACACCCAAACCTCCCAATGAACTCCAATGGCTTCACCTGATCCTGTGGAGACCAAGAAACTACAGACCCTTTCTGCAGGGACCTAAGCACTCATCAAGACTGTGAGTTTATAAACTGTCCTGCAGGGACTTGACTGGCAATGAACCAACATACACTGAGTTGGCACACCATCCCTGCAGAGGTGGAAACATAAATTAAATGAGAGTCCCTGAGGGACACTAGAGTAGGCAGGACCAAGGGTTGGCAAGTTCTCTTACAAATCCTTCCAGAACTTTGTGGGTTGTCTAGACATCACTGCAGGACTTCCAGGAGTGGTGTCTGTGGGGTGAAATAACTCAGTCAAATGTGCTGTAGGTTTGGAAGGCTATTAACTCTTACCCAGGGGTGTTTGGGTGCCACAAGTACCAAGGCCAGTAGCCAGCAAGGTCTCATGTGATCATGTGATCGAAGCTACTCAGAGCAACAGCAATGCCCCTGGGACTATATAACTCAGCCACCCAGCCTAAGGCTCAGAACAGTAGAATTTCCCCACTGGGGTTCAGATTCTGAAAGCAGGAGACCAGAAGTCAGGTGCCAGGAAAGTTTCATGTGATTGTAGCTGGTAGAGAAACAACGATGTCTGTAGGGCAATTTGACTCAAACAGACATGCTGCAGGTTGGGAAAGCAATACTCGCTCTGCCAGCAGAGTTCAAGCCTGGTGATCCAACAAGCCAATGGCTGACTTTCTCCAGGTGATCACACCAGCAGATCAGCAGTGATGTCCCTAGGCCATCAAAGCTCAACCATCTGGGCCACAATTTCATAACATCATAATATTTGGCCCTGCTGAGGTTGGGCACAATGTTCACAGAGGCCAGATGCCAGAGCCCCACAGGGATTCACATGTTTGCAACCACCATAGCAGAAGTGGTGTCCTTGGGACATTAAATCTCAGTCAGCAGGCTGCAGGCTCTGAATGGAACATTATAGTCTCTGTCCCTTCTGAATTTGTGCCCAAAGAGCCCAGAGGCATGCAGCCAATCAGAGACAGTTGTTTGCCTGCTCTGAATAAGAGCTATATCTTGTTAAGGAGGGTCTGGGAGACTAACTCAAAAGTCTGATTATATAAGACAGATTTTCTGAGGCAAATATGTATCCGAAGCATAGGCCTTAGTGTAAAGGGATAACAAATAGACATAGAATTCCCATATAAATAGGAAGAGGATGCCAAGAAAAAAACATATGCAAACCTGAGAATTCTGAAAACATGAAAATGAAAGCCAAAGAGGAAACAATAAATACCTACAACTCAACCACAAGAGAGACCACAGATAATGAGTTGCAGAAAATGCCAGAAGGAAAATATAGAATTTTGACTTTTAATATGATCAAAGGCCTTATAAGTGAAATAAGAGAAAGTATACAGAAAATGAAAAAAATATATATGAATAGAGAAATTGAGGCCCTAAGTAAAAACCAAAATGAGATCTGAGCAAAATGAAGGACACAATAAAGAATTAAAGGAAGGCCTCAATAGAAACCACCTCTGTCAGACTAGATTATATGAAAATTTGAGTCTCGCTATTGGAATACAGGTCATTCAAATCAGCAGACTTTAAGCAAAAACATCAGAAGAGACAAAGCAGGTCACTTCTTATGACTCTTCAGACCTGAAGAATACTATAAACCAAATGGTTCTAATAAACATATACAAAATATTCCAACCAATAACAGCTGAATATACATTATTGTAGAACTAAACCAAATAGTTCACAATTATTCAATAAAATAAAAAGACATGGAAACCTTCCAAATTCCTTCTATTGAGACCATTACCATCCTAATACCAAAAACGAATAAAGAACTCTCAAGAAAAGAAAATTACAGACCAATATCCTTGTTGAACATAGGTGTAAGTCTTCTAAACAAATTACTAGCAAAATGTATTCAAAACTATATCAAGAAAGTGTACACCATAACCAAGTTGGTTTCATTCCAGGGATGCAAGGCTGGTTCAACATACACAAATCAATACCTGTCATTCACCACATAAATAGAACAAAGGACAGAAAACACATGATGATCTCAATAGATGTGGAAAAAACATTTGACAAAATCCCACACCTGTTGATATTAAAAACACAGCAGAAAATCAAAATAGAAGGAACTTATCTCAATATCTTAAAAGCAATATACAGTAAACTCAAAGCCAATATCATATTGAATGAGGAAAAAACTCTAAGAATTCCATTTAAAATCAGGAACAAGACAAATATGTCCATTATTACCGTTCCTTTTCATTATACTATTTGAGACTCTTGCCAGAGTGTTAAGGCAGGAGAAGAAAAATCAAAGGACTATGAATAGGCAAAAAAGGACTGTAATTATCTCTCTTTGTATATGGCATAATCCTATACTTAGAAGACTCCCCCAAAAATCAACCACAAGACTTCTATAGCTGAATAACAAATTCAGCAAAGTAATGGGATATAAAATCAATCTAAAAAAAATCAGAAGCTTTTCTACATGCCAACCATGAATCCACTAAAAAAGAAATACAGAAAACAATTCAATTCACAATAACCTCAAAAATAATAAAATACTTAGGAATTCGTCTAAGGAGGTAAAAGCCCCAACAATGAAAATTTCAAAGCACTAAAAAAGGTATCAAAGGAGATCAGAGAAGATGAAAAGATATTCCATGCTCTTGGATAGGCAGAATAAATATTATCAAAAAGACCATTTTACCAAAAGTGATCTACAAATTTAATGAAACTCCATCAAAATACCAATGCCATTTTTCTCAGAATTAGAAATATCAGTTATAAATTTTATATAGAGAAACAAAAGACCTAGAATAACCAAAACAATTCTCAGCAAAAAGAACCAAGAGACAGCACAATTCCTGACTTCAAATTATATACAGAGGTATACTAATAAATACAGCATGGTATTTGCACAAAAACAGACACATAGACCAATGTAAAAGAAGATATAGAAACAAGCCCACACACTTCTAGTTTGTTGATGTTTGACAAAGGTGCCAGAAACATACATTAGAAAACAAATGGTTGGGTAAACTTGTTATCCATTTGTAGAAAAATGGAGTTCCTATTTCTCACCCTGCACAAGAATCAATTCAACCTGGAAATTATATGAGAGATTTTGAAATTACTAGAGTAAAGCATAGGTCCAATACTATAACACATAGTTATGGGAAGACATTTCCTCAGTAAGACTCCCAAAGCTCAGGAAATTAAAACAAGAATTAGTAAATGGGATGACATTAAACTAAAAAAGTTTCTGCTCATCAAATGAAACCATCAATAATTTAAAGAGAATGAGCCTACAGAATGTGAGAAGATCTTTGCCAGCTATACCTCTGATAGGGGACTAATATCTAGGATATACAAATTACTTAAAAGACTTAATACTAAAAAAAAAATAACTCAATCAAGAAATGACTGATAACTTAATATAAGTGAATATAAGGGTTGTATTAGCTCATTATTGTTGTCTCAATAGCAATAATGAATACCCAGAACAGTGAGGAATGGGAACACTTTATATGAAATGAAAGGTTAAAAGTAGCTCTTCAAGTATTTTTCTAATGATACTAATACATGAGCCATCTATTCTACTTTCCCTTGCAATTCTGTTGTGGTATTCCAACTGTATACTTCTTTTGTTTTTTCGTCATTTTGATGAACAATAATATGCTGTTGATAATTTTATCACATTACAGACTTTACAGAATGTCACTGAATTTAATGCATTTTTCTTTAATTTGAACTTTTTAAAATACTTTTATTGGCACATTATAGTCTCACGTCATAATTCAGCTCATAGTGATAATGAATTTGATGCATTTTAATTGTGTGTCGACACTCCATGTAGCCCAAAGTCTAATTTAAAATATGCAAACAAAACGTATTGAGCCTAGTAAAAAAATTTTGGTTTTCTTATCCAATTTCTTCTCAATGACTGAGATTTCTGTGAAAAGATAGAGTTGTTAAAAATGGACAATGGTTTGGATAACAACCATCTTGTAGGAATCAATGAAATTAGAAAACCAGAGGTGATTTTTTTTTTCTGCAATGATAGAAATGAGGAGTTGTTCTGATGGTACTTTTATTGGTAGTTTTGTCTACAAAGTTGTAATTTATTATAGAACTTTTTATTATATGAAGGACCTAACAATTTCTCACTTTACAGGGAGACAAATGTAGATAAATGTATTGAAGACATGAAAAGTGCAGGGCGCACACTTGAGTGTTATGTAGGTACATGGTCTCTCCTGGAAATTCTCTTTGCTAAGCTAAATTTAGAAAAGAAGCAAATATGCAGTGAATGAGGGAGCTCTATGATTGAAAATGGCTACTGGATTTTATTACTTTAAATTCTAAACCAAATTTTTGTTACACATATTGATGAATACACCAAAGCAGAGAAATATGCAGGTTTTTCTGAGGATTTCTCCAGCTCATAAAATTAGCAGACACAACATAAAACCTCATGTGCTTTTATTTTACTTTATTTACTCATTTAAAAAAGTTTTCTTAGCCAGGAGTGGTAACATACAACTGTAATCCCAGTACTTGTGAGCTGATATAGGAAGATCACAGGTTTGAGGTCATCTTTAACAACTTAATGAGACCTTGTTTCAAAATAAAAAATAAAAAGTGCTTGGAATATAGATAGAAGGTAGAATGACCCTGGGATCAATATCCATCACCACATACACAGGTTATCTCAAGTAGCTATAGGTTCCAATGAAGGAATAAAATAATGCTATGAAACAAATTTGATTAGGATGTTCTTCACTAACATGGAGGGATCAATTAAGTTTACATTCTTTGACATTTGCTTTTAGACCTAAATAATTACTGGTAATCCATGAAAAAATCTTGTGTGTTGATTTCTGATGTAGTCTTCTTTTAGGTTAACTGTAATCTCATAAGTACACTTATGGTTCATAACATGAATTTATTTATTTATTTGTGCATTATACCCATATACTTAATAATACCACAAATTAAAAGAAGATTAAGCATGAGCCATTTTCTAATATTTTACTTATATTTCGTCATACTGGAGATGGAACCCAGGTCTCACATTGGCAAAGTAAATGCTTTATCATGGAGATACATCCCCAACCTATGAAACATTTCTTGAAATGGCTTATGAATACAAGAGCTTTAGACATCATTTATTGTAATTTACATGCATAATATGAATATAATGCAAAATGTATTGTTAACAATACTGGTCATAAATTCATATTTAAGTTATTTTTCCATCATGGAGGTTAAAGCACCATGCCTAAGCTATCCGATTTCAATTCATCCTGTATTTTAACCTCACTGAACACCTGAAGTGCTAATACTAGAGTGGTAGCTGGTGTCCAATAACCTTATTCTTTTTGTTCACTTATGCTTTCCTTTTTAGGCATACTAAATTTGTGATATCTTTGAAGAAAATGTTTTTCATCCATATTCCCATTTTTTGACAATTAGCTTCACTAAAACTTAATAGTTTATTTTCTAAATCCTCTTAATCAATCATAAATAACCCTTGATAATTCATTGCAGATGAAGAAGCACCAACATTGAGGATGTGAGTCTGATTTCCCTCCTGTAAAATGTTGGACTCTTTGTTCAAGCTGCCTAAAACCATGTAGCATGTGAGTTCACAGATACAGAACGAGTGAAACCCTCAGGGAGAAATCTTATGTAAGGCCAAATATTATTTTTAAATTCTAGATTATATATAAAAGTAAAGTTATATTATTTTATGTATTTATCTCATAGATCGTTTTGGACACCCTGAGGTGCGCATATATAACTTAGAAATCTCCAGTCACTTCATATTCTGCTAACGGGAGCAGCTCTGAGATGAACGGACATTTTACTTGAAAAAAATGTCTTGTCTAAAAGCATTACATTTGTTATTGCATCTTTTATCACAATATACATGAAACATCCAGACTACAAATGTTGTGACACTCTCTTGGTCAATCAGAATATGTATAATAATGATAGATTAAGGAGCTACTTCAAGAAAAAAAAATATTGAAGTGTCAGGTAGAAATACTATTGATTTTGATAAATGTCAATTATACTATAGCATCTATCCATGTAAATTAATGATAATTAATATGAAAATTTCACTTTCCCAGAAATAGATTTTAGAGCTAAGAAATATAGAGAAAGTCTTTCAGTAAAAAAGAGGTGATTTAAAAATAAAAAAAGGATTTAGATAGTTATCTACATTTTTGTCAATCTTAAGAGAAAAATCTTTCCTTTGATGATATTACTATTTTAATTGTGAAAGGTATTAAATCCAGCTAATATTTGTGTTCTTCTCTTTCTCTTTGTAACTGAAAAAGAGGAAAGGAAAAGAGAAGATTCCTTGTATGTAGTGGTAATTTCATATTCATAACATCATAGTAATTCAAGGAATCATTTAGGTTGCTGAAAAATATGTAGCAAATAGTAGTCTTTCAATCATTTGCTACTAATTCCTAAGTAAATGTACCAAGCCCTATAGTTGTCCTCCCACATTTCATTTCTCCAAATTTTGAGTGGATAGTTTTTTCCAAATTCAGTGTTAGATTCTGTCGTGTATTTTATTTTGTATTTATTTTATTGTGCCAAAGTAGAAATGGGGTAAAAGCTGCCCCAAACCTAGCAACAGAAGAGTTTTGCAACACAAAATATATAGTCGAATGGTCTATAAATTATAGCATGAACTCTATTCCCATATTAATAAAACGAAAAGAAATAAGACCAAAATAAGTAAAATGCAGAGAAATATGAAATAGAAATAAAATGCAGACATGAGCAAAATATATGACTGTATAAGAAATTTAAGTATATACAACACATACTTTTTCAAAGTTTTGCTTCTAAAACTTATAAAATATGAATAGTGTACTGGTCTCAGAGTTGAGTAATTACTAAGTTTCATGCCACTGTTTTATTGATTTCAGTGAAAATTATTAATTTTAACCCTTTCTTTCTTACCTGCCTAACACATCATTCTTGTTTATTTTGATCACTATGCAAGTCAAAGCTGAGATCCATGATGATTAATACACAGCTCTACATTTTCATGCCAGGACTCTATTATATGCATAGTCTCCTTGCATTGCATGAGACCTCCAGGCACTTCACTGGTGACATATAGTTTTGATCTCCTATAAGAAAAGTAAGGTCAGCTCAAAAAGAATGGTTTCCTATTCCTATCCAGTTTAGTTTTATATGGATAAAATATCTTTTCTTGATTTTTAATTTTATCAGTTCTAGCATTGCATAAAAATTAGAATCACAGCAACATTAAGAAGTCTATTAAATTAAGTTTAAAATTGAGTAATTAATTGTGATTGCAATACTTTTTCTATATGCACTCAAATAATCATAAAGGTGATAGTGTTTTTTCATTTCCATCCATGATTAATTTCAATATGCCCTATGATATCTTGTGAGCTGATAGGCATAAGAGATGTAACAAAGACCCTGTCCTCAGATGTCTAGACCTTTTGTGTGTGTGTGTGTGTGTGTGTGTGTGTGTGTGTGTGTGTGTGTGTGTGGTGATAGGGATTTAATCTAGGGGCATTCTACCTCTGAGCTACAATATCCTATTTTTGATTTGGGAACAGGGTTTTGCTAAGTTGCTAAGAGCTTTGCTAAATTGCTGAAACTGGTTTCAAACCTGTAATCTTCCTGTCTCAGCCTCCCATATATTGGGATGACAGTCATGTGCCACCATGCCTGCCCAACAAATGTCTACACTTTTATTAAGAAAGCATGTTGCCGGAAGTGGTGGCGCACGCTTGTAATCCCAGCATTCGGGAGGCTGAGACCGGAGGATCTGGGTTCGCGGCCAGCCTCAGCTACCTAGTGAGGCACTCAGCAAATTAGGGAGACTCGGTTTCAAAATAAAGAATAAAAAATAGGGCTGGGGGTATAGCTCGGAGGTAGAACGTCCCTGAGTTCAATCCCCAGTACCGCAAAAAAAAAAAAAAAAAAAAAAAGAAAGCATGTTAAGTAAGGAACGGAGGATAGCAGGTTCAATACTAATCTCAGCAATGCAGTGAGACTCTCAGCAACCTAGGGAAACCTTATTTTAAAACAAAAATATTAGAAGAGAACTGTGTTTATATCTTGAGGTATAATGCCTCTGGGTTATATCCCCAGTACCACACACACACACACACACACACCAAAAAAAATTTTAAATAAAATTACATAGGTCACAATTATAGCTTGTGTGTGTGTGTTCTTTAGGAAATAAAGAATTTCGTGTTAATCCATTTTCCAGGTCACTGAAATTAAATTTCTTTGAAGGTCAAATTTTATTAGTTTATTACTATATTTATTTATTTACAAAACACAGTTTGATCAATTAAATTTCAAGTAAAGTTTAATTGGAAGTCAACTAAAAGGTCAGATATTGGAGCAGGATGATCCATAAATATAGTCAGATAAGTTATGTTCTTTTCATAGGATTTTCCTACTCATGAAAGATCTCTTCCCTTTTCTACATATGAGAGCTGAATATTTCTTTATCTAAGCTAGAATCCTTACTAGGTTCTGTTGTATTAGCTTTACAGTGCAAATATTTCTGGGGAAAACTATTGACTGGTATTACTGGTAAACTATGAATAATTTGACATATCTCTTTTCATAAGTTCAGGATATTGATGCAAGTTCTTAAATAGAGAAATGCAGAAAATGGGAATGCATTTTTATAAAAAGACTTTGAATGAATAAAGATGTGTATTGAACATATTGGCTCTAACTCTGGTCTTTAGAAAGTGATGCCAAAGGGAGGAAATGCACTTAAGGGAAATGAACTGTATACAGGACCAGGATGAGTTTAAACTAACAATACTTATTTCCTTGAGATATTTAAATAATGTGTAAACTTAGTAAGAAGAAGAAATCAGATGCTTCTGTTTGGAATGTAGGAAAGGAGAGACTGTCAATTAAAAATATCTGTTAATTCTTTTGGTATCCTAAATATTACTATTTTTGGACATTCTTTGCTCACTGTTTCACAGGTGTTGGTAGTTATTCTTGGGAGGTAAAGCTCTTTTTCCCATAATGATTGGCAAGATCAATCTAATTTTTCTTTGAAGAACTTAATTTTATGCAATTGACAGATTTTGTGGGTAACATTAGCTTCTATCCTTCAGGGCTCTCTGTGTTTCTGTGTGTGTCTGTGTAATACATCTGTCGCAGTGTGCAGTTCCTCTCATAATCATTTTCTGGTTGCAGCTCAGCAAAAGGGTGAAAGGAAAACAACTTAGAAACCAAAAATGAAATTGCTGCCAGGCTGCAGCTCTGAATGAGACTTGGAAGTGCCTTCAGTTCTTTGAAGCAGTATGTGTCAAACTTGTGATGAATCAAATTTTTATATTCAGAATCCAAACGCTCTCAGCTGGCACAGCTGCAGTCTTGAGGGTACAGAGCAAGATTCCTGCTTTGCACTGAAATATCAACGCTTCCACTGGAAATTCTATTCTTAAAATAATTGCTTCACTTTCGGGGGAATGCTGGTGTGCAGACGCTCAGGAAACCTGCATTCTTTTTAGAATAAAGACAATAAAAATGTGACGTGACCTTTCTTTGTTTCTATAAATTGCCTCTCAGAGCATATCTACCTGTCAGCTTCCCTACCCACCTTCTTCTGTCACCAGTCCTCTCTGCTTCCTGATTGAAAAGGTGTAGAACAAAACTCCATATATGCACTTTTTATGACATTAAGGAATCCTTGAACTAGAGCACTCCTTCAACCCATGTTTTGCCTGAGGAGGTTAAATGAGATTTCCCAGTGACAGGTGAGTATCTTCGCTCCTATTTTGAAAGATAATCATTCCCAATTGCAAGTTTGTATGATAAAATTAGCAATAGTGTGGTGAATATGTCTGTACTATGGTCAAGGCATTTCCCTGGTACTTTCCCATGGAATTTTTTCTAGTATATAATGAAATTGTATCTTCCATGTGATCATAAATGACCCATTTTGTGAGTGTGTGTGTGTGTGTGTGTGTGTGTGTGTGTGTGTGTGTGTGTGTTTGTTACTGGGAATTGAACCGAGGAATGTTTTTTCTCTAAACTTTACCCCCCAACCCTACTATATTTTTATTTTGAATAAGGGTCTTAGTAAGTACTGCACACAGCTCTAGAACCTAGGATTATCCTATTTTAGCATCCCTACTGCTCGGATTATAGTCATGGGCTACTGCACCCAGTTTATGACATATATTTAAAAATAGCTTTATTATAATGTCTCTCCTGTAAAATTCACAAGTAATTTACATTTGTTATTTGGGTTTCACAGACGAACCTGTTTTAAGTGATCTATGACTCTGGCCTTTGTATTTTTTGAAGTAAATTTTCATTTTGGATTAAAGTTACACTTAACTCCAATACATGTATACATGGCAAATAATGTGGTTCAATAATAAATATTAATATTAAATATATAATAAGTGGCTAGTCCACAAATCTTGATCTCAGTCTAATCAAGTCATTTATTTTAAGTAATTTGTTCTGAACATATTAAGTAATAATTAAACTTATAGTTTTGTTATTTTTCATTTCAAAATGACTTAATCACTTAAATGCAGTTGATCATCCAAAAAAATTAAAAGGACAAAAGAGGGCATTTTATACTGTTTTACAGACAAAGGCAGTGAAGCCCACAGTGTTTACCTAATGTGTATGAAAAATACAAAAATTGAAAAAGGCTAGTATATGGTTCACTGAGTGCCTTGAGCCACACACTGGGTTTTCTGTTAACAAAGTCAATTGACTACCTCAGGATGAAATGAACTTTTCTTGACCAAGGATTTGTGGAAATAACTCTGTAGTTTTATTCAGTTCTTTCACTTTAATTCCTTTAAACTAAAACAACTTATCCTTGTACACAACAAAATACAAAATTCTATGCTTTAGTAGATAACGACTCCTAGGGACTGATATATTGCTTTCTCCTGAAATGTATATGTTGAACCCCTAATCTCCAATGTGACAGTGTTTGGAAGTGAAGCTTTGGGGAGGTAGTACAGTCTAGATGAGCACTTGCTGGTGGAGTTCCAAGGATGAGTCATGAGTAAAAGAAGAGTCAGTAGAATTCTCTCTCCTTTTCCATCTTAGGAGACCCGTATTTGTGTGTGTGTGTGTGTGTGTGTGTGTGTGTGTGTGTGTGTGTTATTGGAAATTGAACCAGCTGCAAAAGAGGAAGAGGCCTTCTCCATGAATGAAGTGTGGACTTGCACATCTAGCCTTTAGAATTGAGAGAGAAAGGATTTGCTATTCTTGCTTCCCATCACTGCCCAGTCTATGGCGTTTTGTCATAGCAGCCCAAGAATTCTAACACAGCTACCAAAGCAAATTTTTTATTTTTAAGAATGTGCCCAGCCGGGCGTGGTGGTGTATGCTTGTAATCCCAGCATTTGGGAGGCTGAGACCAGAGGATCCAGGTTCGAGGCCAGCCTTAGCTACCTAGTGAGGCACTACACAACTTAGTGAGATCCTGTTTCAAAAATAAAGAAAAAAATAGGGCTGGGGATATAGCTTGAAGGTAGAATGCCCCTGAGTTCAATCCCCAGTACCGCCAAAAAAAAAAAAAAAGAATGTGTCTAAATTAACATGTAGCTTACTTTAAATATCATTAAGATTGCTAAAAACTTTCAATACAACTTATGAAAATGTTCAAATGCTTGGGATTATTAAGGCAAAATTTATTGAAGTAATTAAAATACACATGTACATAGACACAGTTTCACTGTAAACATTATGAATGTAAGTAAATAAATTCAAATTCTTTGAGTGATCCCTTAAAAAAATTACAACTGACAAAAACATCATTTTTCAACATTACTGAAGTATTGATCCTGTATTATGCAAATTATTATTCAAATGTTATAGAAAAACAATTGTATAGGAAGTACAAAATGTATTATAATATGGAAACACCTTTGAAAAAGAAAAAAAAAAAACACTGAGGAATGCAACAGAGAGACCAATTCTCTATTAAATACTGCCTGTAATAGAATTTCACCTAACTCCAATCACAATGGAAATCATAAAAAAAACATGAACAACAACAAATGCTGACAAGGGTATGGAGAAGTGGGAACCCTAATACATTGTTGGTGGGATTGCAAACTTGTGCAACCACTTTGGAAAACAGTATGGAGGATCCTCAGACGAATGGGAATGAACCTACCGTATGATCCAGCAATACCACTTCTAGATATTTACCCAAATGAATGGAAACCAAACTATCAGACCCACACATGTGTATCTATGTTTATAGCTGCACAATTCACAATTGCCAAACTGTGGAAACAGTCAAGATGTCCATTGACAGATGCATGGATTACAAAACTATGGGATATGTCCACGATGGACTTTTACTCAGCCATAAAGAAGAACAAAATCATGTTCTTTGCAGGGAAATGGACACAACTGGAAAACATTATGTTAAGTGAGATTAGTCAGTCACAAAAAGTAAAAAATACTATGTTCTCCCTAATAAGCGGTTGCTAGGGAGAAGATGGGGCATAAGATAAGAGTGTCTCCAGATGAAAAAGGAGAAACCCTCGATAAGCAAAGAAGTTGACTTAACTGAAGGTGATGGTCGGGGGTTGGGAGGGATACCCTAATGCACATGATGTACTTTCACAAATATATGAAGGTCAATTACTAAATTGAACTTGAGAAGGAGGGAGGGCAAGGGAGTGGGGTGGGAATTGAAGAAGGGGTTAAATGAGAAATGTGTGCATATATGCCTTTATCAGCTTGTACCTAACAAAGATGTATGATTACAATGCACCAATTATTATAAAAAATAAAAAAAGAAATATTTAATATTGCATTTGGAATTCTAATTTTATCTGGATTTAAAATTATTTCCAGAATTTTGAGAAATAATTTTTTCTAGTTTGAAAGTATTTCTTTTAAGATATGTATTTATATCATAAATGTATAAATATTCTTTTTAAAATGATTTTCTAATATATAAACAAGAAAATCTTCCTTTATAAAAATAAACATCTCGTCTTCTCTTATATCTTAAACAAGTAATAATCATATGTTTTATATACAGATATGTTAGTTTTATTTTATATTAAATCTCTAGCAATTTCATTATATTATATATGGACTTTATTCCTGTAAAAATAATAGAGAAAATCAGCCTAAAATTTATTAAAGCAATAATCCTTAAATATTGAAGTTTTTTTAAATTTTTTAATGTTCTTTTTTTGTGCATTATAGTCTCACATTATAATGTAAATCATGTTGACAATAACATACATGAACACAGCACTGTGAACCCCCCAACTCCTCATTTCCCCCCTGCTGAATACAGAGTACTGAGACTGACATTGGTATATTCACATATGTACACATGGTCAATGGTAGTATTTCCACCAATGAACTTCACTCTTCCCTCTCCCTTTCCCTTAGACCACCTCCCTCTCTCCACTGAGGTTTTCTGCTCCATTATCTGGAGTCCCTCTGGTATCTCAATTACTCCCTAGTTTGAGCATATTAGAGAAAACATATGACCCTTCACTTTCTGTGACTAACTAATCTCACCTAACATAATATTCTCCAGGTCCTTCCATTTTCTTGCAAATGACACAATTTTGTTCTTCTTTATTGCTGAGTAGAATTCTATTGTATGTATTTCCCATAATTTTGTAATCTATTCATCTGTTGATGGGCACCATAATTAGCAGTACAAATCACAATAGTCAAATAATGAAGATTTTATTTATTTATTTATTTATTTATTTATTTATTTATTTATTTATTTTGTGGTACTGAGGATTGAAACCAGGGGTATTCTACCTCTGAGCTACAACCCTAGTCCTATTTTTTGTTAGTCTCAGCCTCCCAAGTACTGGGATTAGAAGCATGTGACACCATGCCTGACTTGAAGGATTTATTTTTTTAAATGTGTTATTAAACTTACTTTTCTTCAAATTTTAACTAATTCTATGGTAAGTATTAATTCTAAAATTGTTAAAAAATAATGAGCCAATTTTTAAAATGTCAAATCTGAGACTTAATAATTAAATGCTGCTTATGAGATAGTATTTTTACAAAAAGTAATTATTTTTTTCAAAAAGACCTATTTCATTTTTATGTTTTGTTTAAACACGAATTCTGTATTGATTCAAATATTAATTTATAAAATCTTTGAAAGGCTCTTTATTCCATCTGCAAGTACTACAAACACATTCTCAAAGCACTCATGAAATTGTTTCACTGAACTTTTATCTTTTGTCTTTATTATATTTCTTTTTTCAGATTCTGGATATCACTATAGATTTTGATTTCTCTTTGAAAACTTTAGGGGCAAAACAGTGACCACTAACATTGCTTTTCATATTTTAGGATTTATGTCACTCATATATTTCAAGATTACTCCCCTTGGCTACATTGAAGGATTCCTTTAGTTTTACTACATAGTAATGACAGGATTACAGCAAAATCACAACAGGAAGGACAAGTTATATGGGCATAATAAAAATGACTTGGGAGTGGCCATTAAAAAACAACAAAGGAAAAATAGTAAACATGCACACACACATACAAATTAAACAATTTTATGTATTGAAACATTGTTCCTAACTTCTGGTATTTTTATAATCTCTTACATAATAACAACATTTAGATGATTCCCAGTAATACTGAAAGTAAAATTAAAATAAAATAGTATAGTATAGTGCCTATTTAGATATTTATATCCTAAGAAAAGAGAAATAGAGCTGCCGATTAAGATTATAACGTTCTTTTTTAGAAAATGCTTTTATTGGTACATTATAATATCACATCATTGTGTAATTCAGAGTGATATGGACATACATTCACACAGCACTTGGTGAGCTTACCCTGGGCTCCCTCCCAACAAGGCATTGAGATATGTGCTGGTATTGGAAAATTGCTTGGGTATTGATTTCCAAAATGTTAAAAGCAGTCAGAGTCTGGTTGCTGTGCAGACACTCAGGCAGGGAGAGGCAGTAGCTTTGCCTGTTGCTCCTCAGTGATCGTCCACCCCTCTGTCCTTTGTCTTAATGTTTACCTATAGTAAAGCCTTTAGCTTTAAAAATACATAGAGGCACTTAAAACCCCTAAGATCACAGTGACTCTGCCTGGCACATTTCAGACCTATAAAGATAGCAAAAGCCTTATTCTTTGCTCTTAGATATTACACACAGCTACACTGGCTGTAATTTGTGCCTCTATTTCCCTCCTATTCTTTGGAATCTGGAAAGATAAACTCCATGTGCTTCTTCAAAGCACCCATAGTTGATGGACAACCAATATAGCCCAATACAACAGAGGTAAAAGCAAGGTAGATTATTTACCTCTGCACTTAGTAAGCACAGTGTCCAGCGATAAGAAAGTACCACCTGCCTAAGGAATAAGTTACTATCCCATTCCCTTGGTAACACTGATAAGAACATATCAATACAAAATCTGTATTTAAGGGGTTGGCATCAGGGAGGGGAGCAGAGTTCCACTTTCAGGCTCTTCATGTCTGCAAGGAACACTGCTTTTCTTTTCTTCCCTTTCTACTTCCTACTTACTTTGAAATAAAAATTTGTTAAAGCTGCAAACAAGCTGCTTATTAGTTTTGATTTCCCAATTCAACAAATTTTAGTTAAATTGAGGGAAAGAGCCCTCAATACTTTTACAACCATAACAGGATAGGTATTGGTATTCTCTCGTATGTATATAACATCAATGGATGTGCCTCCTTTGTTAATTCTCCCTTCCCCAGCACCATCGCCTGTGGACCACCTCCCTGGCTCCACTTGGCTTCTCTTCTATTATCTAAAATCTCTGTGGTATCCCAGTTATTCCCTAGCTTTTGCATCTGAGAGAAAACATATGACCTTTCACTTCTGTGACTGCCTAATCTCACTTAACATAATGTTCTCCAGGTCCATCCAGTTTCCTGCAAATGAAATTATTTTGTTCTTCATTATTGCAATGAATAAGATTTGAAAATTCTAAGAGTAATGTACATCATATGATATGTTACTACTATTTTAATAATTGGTCATATCTCATGGAAATGGGGGTTATAGCAAGGAATCATACATGGAATGAAGGAAGTATACAAACATAGAGATCAAACGAAATGATTGACATCAAGCAATTTTAATCCATTGAAGAATTATAGTAAATCAGGATTGGTGTCCCATCCCTGTAATCTCAGTACTTGGAAGGCTGAGGCAGGAGGATTACAGATCCGAGGCCAGCCTAAGCAATTTATGGAGAACCTATTTCAAAATAAAAACTAAAATAGATCTAGGGGTATAGCTAGAGGGTGAATGTCCTTGGGTTCTTCTATCCTCAGTACCAATCTTGTAAAAAATGTATAACAATGATTATTGATAATTGACTAATATTAAATCATTCATATTTAAAATATTACTAACATACATTTTTATCACATCACCTACAGTTTTTTAAAACAGTTATAGCAAACTAATAATTATAATCTGAAATTATATTTTTTTCTTTTCACAGTTTATTAATTACTGTTTGCCTCTGCATAAAGAATAAATTATATCATGCAGGTTCTTTTTCGCTCATGTATTTTAAATCTATAGCAACTTGTACAAGTCCAGGCACATGATAAATTAACATATATTTTAACTAAATAATTAGTGACTATATTGATTATATAAAAATTCCCTGAACATACCCTGGCTGCAAATATAGGAAAGTAATTCAACTCTATGTTTGGCAGAAGAGAATAATTTTACTAGAATTTCAATTTCTGCCTGTAATAAAATCTAGACTTGAAACTTTCATGTGGTAGATAACTTTGAAGATATTAATTTATATATCTTGCCTATATTTCTTTCTTCCTCTCATTTTAAAGCAAAGCTGCAGTATTTTGTTCTTTTATCATGTTTACACAATTAGTCCTTCCTTCTTTCCTTCCTTCCCCTTCCTTCCTTCGCCTTCCTTCCTTCCTTCCTTCCTTCCTTCCTTCCTTCCTTCCTTCCTTCCTTCCTTCCTTCCTTCCATCTGTCCTTCCTAGCTGCTGGGGAATGAGCCCTGGGGCATTCTATTTCCAAGGTATACCCCCAGCGCTTTTTATTTTTATTTTTAAACAAGGTCATGCTAAATTGCTGGGAGTATCACTATGTTGTTGAGGCTGGCCTCAACAACTCAACCTGCAATCCTCCTGTCTCAGCCTCCCAAATACCAAGATTATAGGAATGCACCACAATGCCTGGTGTTTTATTTCTAAAAACAACATCCAATGGGAGTAAAATTTTATTGGGGTAGGGGGAGAGAGGGGGCAGAGTAAAAGCTCTCTTCCATAACATCATGAATGCTGAGATGCTCATAGGTCCCCTTCAGGAATGTGGATTTACTATTTAGTCCTTCACTGCTTTCATCACGGTTCAGGAATTGCCTCAATTGAAATTAATGATCTGGCCCAAGGCCACAGATCTACACTGTTTTTACCCTTCCTAACAAAGAATTATGTTTTTTTTTTTTTAATCAAGATTGCTCAATTTGTCATCTTGTCCATTCATTTTTTTCTTCCCTTCCAAGGGAAATTTATAGAACAGTGTTTTTAATATGCCTTCTGTATGCTAAACTCCATTTTAGACCCCCATCTCCTGGGGAACCTGAAGCAGTTAGTGAAAGACTATTTCCAGAAAGAATACTTAACTTGGATTTTTTTTTTTTTTTTGCGATATTGGGGATTGAACTTGGGCATTCTACCTCTGAGGTATACCCCCCAGCCCTATTTTTTATTCTTTATTTTGAAACAGGGTCTCACTAAGTTGTAGACTGCCTCATTAGGTAGCTGAGGCTGGCCTCCAACCCAGATACTCCCATCTCAGCCTCCCAAATGCTGGGATTACAAGTGTGTGCCACCACGCCTGGCTCCTTAGCTTGGATTTTGAACTGGACTACATCCCTCCCCACTCAAGAAATGAGGGTTTCATAGCAGGTGCGAAGTATAGAGAACTCCTGGGCCAAAACAGCAGTGCAATTGCTACTACTGTCACCCGTGGTGAACTAGGATGGTTTCATTGGTGGGAATGGCCAAGCTGTGTACTATATCAGGCCTTGGAGGGTCCTAGGGAAAATGACAACATTAAGTACAGCAAAATTACTCAGCCTGATTGCCCTGGGAAAAGATAATGAAAGACTAAGAGAGATTAATTGGCAACTGATGGTAACTGTAGGAGTGAGAGTTCAAGAGTCTCCTTGGTATTGAACCAGGGGTATCTCATCTCATATAATGAGAGGGCAGGGAAAGATTAGTACCAGGCCCAATGTTTAATTAAAAGAATTGCTGACCTCTAAACAATGTTACAGGATTCAAGGACCATGTAGGAACTCTGGGCAATGCAGAAACAATAGTAGAGAAGTACTAGAAGTGTGGGAAAGTAATGACTCACATGATCTGTGGTAGGCCCCCTAAAATGTCCTAGTCCCCAAAACATGTAATATACTAGCTGGAAAGGGAGCACTCATGAAGCATATATTACTAAGATAGCTAATTAGTTGACCTTTAAATTAGAAGGTTGTTCTAAATTATCCTGGTTTGTAAAATGCAAATACAAGAGACCTTAAAATTGGAGGATGAGAAAACCATGTAGATAGCAACATGAGAAGAACTTGGGCAGTGTTGTTGCTGACTTTGAAGGTGCAGGAGTGGGCTAAGAGCCAAGGAATGTAGGCAGTTGCTCCAATATGGAAAAGACAATAAACAGCTTCTCTGCTATAGTCTCCAGAAGAAAAGGAACCTTGTTAATACTGTGAATGTTGCCTAGTGAAATTCTTTTCAGATTTCTGACCTCAAGAACTATAAGATAACCAATTTGTGTTGTTTTTAGTGGTCAAATTTGCGGTCACTTTTTATAGTAGCAGTAGGAATCCAATACTCTTAGTGAAGTAGAAATGCCAAAGTTGCTGTGGCAAAAGGTGGGAGAAATAATTAAAAGACTGAGAGCAATAACTTACTCACAAGGATATACTATATAAGATAGAAAAAAAATGAGACTATCATAGTTCATAGAGGGCCTAAAAGGATACACACTTCTCAAATCAAAAAGAAATATGTTTATGAGGAAGTAGCAACCTCACTAAGATTATCAATTTTTTTTTTTAGATCTTTCTTTGCTAGCAAAAACAATTTCAAAAATGAATTGGTCATTCAGAGCAAAGATTCAGTGTCACACTCTCTAATCAGAGAAGTCAAGGAAGAAAGAAGTCAATCAGTCAATCATAATCAGGGGCAGGTAGTCAAGGAAGGCAGTTCAAATGATAATCCTAATTCCTCATGCACTTTCTAGAACTAAGCCAGTGTTTGGACCCCAACTCAAAAACTTGAAGGAGTAGTAAGAAATCCAGGAAGAAGGACCAAGAATTCCCTAGTAAGTGTGTATCGCAATGATTTCTAGTTCTTTCTCCACAGAGATGTATGACCATTTTATTTGGATAATTATGTACTGAGAAAACTGACATAATAAAGTATTTTGAAAACTCTTGGAAGCCAGGTGTGGTGGCGCACGCTTGTAATCCCAGCATTCAGGAGGCTGAGACCGGAGGATCCGGGTTTGAGGCCAGCCTCAGCTACCTAGTGAGGCACTCCACAATTTAGTGAGACCCGGTTTCAAAATAAAGAATAAAAAATAGGGCTGGGAGTATAGCTTGGAGGTAGAATGCCCCTTAGTTCAATCCCTAGTACCAGAAAAACAAAAACAACAACAATAAAAAAACAAAAAACAACAACTCTTGGATAAGGACTTGAGCTAACAAAGATACCAAGAGACTGAACGTGGAACTGTAATCTCTTGGAAGTTAGAGTGAGCTTGCAATACATGGAATTTGGCCTTGGTTCAGCTCACAGTGGGTCCAAAATGTCTGGTGTCACACCCACTAGTCATCTCCCCTTGCGCAAAATATGTGACTGAAACTAAGATATGCCACATAGGCACAACTGCCACATTTGTTATTTGTGCTATTTGTAATATGTGGGGCTGAAGACATCATTGTGTGTAAGGCTGTGTAAGGCCAGAGGAAGGGTTTTAAAACTCCCCCCTATCACCTAAGAAAGTAAATACAAATGTATCACATCCAGGAAGGTGTGTAAAAAGTGCTGTTCCTAAAGAACAAAGCTAAGGAACATGGGAGGAGTGTCCTGATGCATTTCATCTCCAGCTAATTCACCTCATGAAGTCTGACTTAGCAAGTTATTTTTTTTCCCATTTTATGATTGTAATAAAGCTATACACATTTAGTGGAAACTGTACTTCAAATTTTGATTTTTTTTTTTTGTCCTTTTCCAAGCCAGGGATATGGGTACAGTACTCTATCGTGATGATGGTTTCATAAGGTACTAAGTTCTGTGAACAGAGTAAATGAGTTCATAGTGATGTATGGGAATAAATGAGCCAATGAAAAAATGAAGCTGAGAGGAGAGCATCAAATGAAGGCAAAAAAGAATGTACAAAGTCCTCAAGTGTGCAAGAGCTTAGCTGCAGAAGGAACCTGGAGGAGGTCGGTATAGCTGCAGTCTAGTTGGTGGATGGGCACTGTGGTTAACTACAAGTAGAGAGATTGGCAGTGGTCAGAGGTAAGTGGGTCTTACAGGATCTGGTAGTAAGTTTATATTTAATTTTAAGAGTAGTGAAGAAGTCATGTGTGGTGGCACATGCTTCTAATCCTAGTACTTGGGAGGCTTGAGACAGATGATCGCAGGTTGGAGGCCAGCCCCAGCCAATTAGCAAGGTCCTCAGCAACTTAGTGAAATCCTGTTTCAAAAAAAAAAAAAAAATAGGGCTGGTGTGTAGCTGGGAAGTAGAATTCCCCTGGGTTCAATCCCTAGCACCATTAAAAAAAAGCAAAAACAAAACAAAAAAAAAAAAACAGTGGAGAGTGGAGAAATTTCTGTTTTTTTTTTTTTTTTTTTTTAAGGAAAATGATAGTCATATATTTCTAATATAATCTAATTCCTGTGTGAAGAAAGAATTTTAAACAGTGGTATATGGAAGTTGGCTCAGTTGGGACCAGTTCGGAGGCTAGTTCAATAATCCATACGATATATGATACCTTACTAAGGCTAGGGCTATAGAGGGAGCAAAACTAGGAAGGAACTTGAGCTGTTTTGGAGAAAAAAAATTTGTGCATCTGATGAATTACATAGGCTCCAGAAAAAGGAGAATGAAGCAGATTTCCTAGAATTGGGACTTCAAAGGGGAAGTTTCCTTTAGAAATTATGATTCCTACTTAATTGGTCTTTTAAAATTATGGTTAGACAAGTAAGTGAAATTGGTAAGTAGTTACGTGTGCCAATATGAAATGTCAGTAGAATCATGTACTTATTAGTTTGTATATTAGTTTTATTATTCCTTGGTTTCTAAGTAAAGGAAGTTATTTTAAAATTTTGAAAATTATTCTCTATCATTGCACAAGGGCAAATAAAGAAACTTGTTTTAAAAATTATTCTTTGTCATTCCATAAGAGCAAATAAAGACAAAGACGATTTTTTCTATGTTAGTGTGCCTCTCGACAGCAGTAATTACAGGTACTGGAATATTATTTGAAACACATCAGGGAAGACAGGATATGTTTTACAGTGAGTTCCTTGAAGTTCAAAGTGACAGGTTCATTATTACAGAGCAACTGAGTTTTTTCATTTACCTTCCATTCTAAACAATGATCAAACTATCATTTCTATTAATATTTACCTGCATGTATCCTTCTCTCAACAAAAATAAGCAATTTATCTTCCTGTTCATCATGAGAGATCATGATAATCTACACCTACTCTTATAATGTCATCCAATATATTTTAGTTCTCTATTGTACTAAGTTGTAGACTCTGTGAGATGGTGATGGTACCTTTTTTATTGTATCTTTTTCATTGGTGAGGGCACATTCTAGAAGACAATTTATTAGTGAATAGATGAATGAATGAATGAATGAATGAATGAAGGCAAAATTGAGCTAAATAGGTTATCTTCTAAAGCCCTTACTTTTCTGAATCCTGCTCTTTTGGCAATTTGACATTTATTTTGCATGAGAATAGAAATAGAGAAAATGTGAAGAGCATGGTGTAGTGAAGCATGCCTGTAATCCCAGTACTTGGGAGGCTGAGAGGAGGATCGTCAGTTAGAGTCCAGCCTCAGCAAAATAGCAATACCCTGTTTCAAAATGAAAAATAGGGGTGAGGTATAGCTCATAGCTCAGAGGTAGAACGTCCAGAAGTCCAATCTCCAGTACCAAAAAAAGAAAAGAAGAGAGAGAGAGAGAGAGAGACTGTGAGAAGATGATTAAATTTTCATAAACAATGGAGAACTGAATCTACAGTAAGTTTAATTATGTTACTCTTTTACTACAGCACTTAAATTCAAGCATTGCTTCCTCAAAGTGTAAGAGAGGAACTAAATGCGTGGGTTAGTTTTATTTCTAATAAAATAGAATACAAATAGATTAATTTACTATAAAACCCCTAACTTAATGGAACTGAATTCAGCTTGTCAGGTTGAATCATATATATTTTTTGTTTTGTTTTAGGCAAAAAACATGAGAAGCCAAATTGAAATCAATAGAATGCTTTGTAAGCATGAAATTAGAACACGGAAAATAAGTCTTTTGATTCAACAAATGGAAAACATAAAGTTAGAGTTGAATGATATGTCATTATAAGGATAAATATATACAAGTGCCTAGTATTTAAAAAGTATGGTCATTGAGTTAGAGAAGACTGTAATCTAAAGGATCTTTAGACTGTTACTTCTAATATTTAACTTTTATTCTTTGTGCTTGGTACTTCATACTCCAAACCCCCACGGACACAGTCTAGCACTGAAACACAAAGCTTCCTGTTTTACTCCTTTACTACACTAAAACAATTGTTTATGTTCCAGAATGCAGATGGAAAACAGGTGATACAAAATCTTCAATGTTGAGAGACAGAAATATTGGAATATAGTTATTTCTCCTCATATAAGAGATCCATGTTATTATATAGGTTAAATGTAGCTTTGAATATATATATAATTTTTTCTTTTTTCTTTTTTTCCTATTGTGTCAGTGATTGAATCCAGGGACATTCTTCTTCTGACAGTCCTATTTTATTTTTTTTGAAACAGGATGTCGATAAGTTGTGTTGTCAAGGCTGCTGTGAATCTACATTGTTCTGTCTCAGCCTCCCAAGTACTAGGATTACAGACATGTGCCACCATGCCAGGCTGACTATATTTTAAATTAGATTACTCACATTGGCCCCCTTTTTTGTGGTATCTGTAATATACTAATATTGTGCCAGTTAACAAGAAGAAAAATACAAATAAAATTTGGTGAGGTATATATGTAAACAAATTAGAGGTTGAAGCATAAGAAAAGAGAAACATGACATAGAAACAAGATTCCAAGGCAGCATTATGAAACTAGTAATTAACAGCAGAAAGTAGAAGCTGAAATGTTTGGTTTTCCAAATGAACTTGGATTCAGTTGGAACTTGAAACACATACAAGGATTTAGTTAATGGATTATGATGAGAACTTTCTAAATGAGAGAAGAGCATATCCAATGATACTGGAGATTAATAAACCTACAAGATGTTTTCAGGAAAAATATGTAATTGAGTACTTAACTTATTTCCATGAATTTATCTCAAAGACATTTCCAATGACCAGAAGTTTGAAAAACACATTGGGCTCATTTTTTATTTCATTAAATTTCATGTAATATATTTTTATCTTATCAATAAAACAGTAATACAGTCATATATCACTTAATGACAGGAATACATTCTGAGTAATGCTTTTGTTATGGTTTGATTTAGAATGTCTCTGTAGACTTCACAGAGACAAAGCAGTCATGTTGGAGGAGGGCTTGGTTGCTGAGGAAAGGTCCCTGGGGTGAGGCCCTGGGGATCATATATGCTTCCTCCTCCCCTTGCTCCCTCTCTGCTTGCAGCCTCCATGATGGGAGATTGGAGTCCCTCTGGTCCTGCTCTTTCTGTCTCCTGTCACCATATCTGAGTACTGTGTGCATGTATGTTGTATCATTTTGACCCTCACTGTGATCTAAAATTACAGTGCAGAAATAAAAGTGTATAAAAAATGAAGTGAACTAAGATTTGGGTATAATGTTTGAAAGAGCTGAAGGGACAAAGTTGTTAGTTTAAAATGTGAAATATAAAACTTGGATTTTTATTTTACACATGTAGAAGGAAAATTATATTTTTTTTCTATTACTAGGTTTATAAGTTGTTTGCGCTTAGGCTTCTGAGTTATCTTTTATTATTTGTAGCTGCTCTTCTCAAACATAATCTAATATCTCTACCAAATGCCATCAATGTCAATCAACATGAGTAAGGTTATGTTGAATCTACATGCTGCAGAATATTTGAAGTGAAGCAGAAGACTGTAAATAAGATGAAACTTTCTTCAAGGCCTACATTCATTGTGACTTCCTTGTGATAACTATTACTGAGAAAAGTGGTATTGGGTTTTCCCTATATAAAATATACATATCTAGCTGGGCATGTTGGCACATGCTTGTAATCCCAGCATTTGGGAGGCTGAGATCGGAGGATCCAGGTTTGCGGTCAGCCTCAGCTACCTAGTGAGGCACTCCGCAACTTAGTGAGACCCAGTTTCAAAATAAAGAATAAAAAATAGGGCTGCGGGTATAGCTCGAAGGTAGAATGCCCCTGAGTTCAATCCCTAGTACCACAAAATAAATAAATAAATATATATATACACATATCTATTTTAAATTATACTTATGTATTTACACATATATCTAATTTTCATATCATAAAGGGCTTTAGGGAAGCAAGAAATTGCATTAGTAATAATATTCTAGTACCTAGATAAATGTATGGAATACTTTTTGCAAGTCTGATAAATTAATTTGAACTGAAATAGATGGAGAAAAGGATCATTATTTTAAAAATGCAAAATTTGTGTCTGGTAACTTGAGGAATAACTTGCAAACATCACTACTGGAGCTCCTTCAGTGTTACATAGCAATGCATATTGTAACAAATACTTAAGCCAAAGTCACTTTTTCATTAGTCTTTCAGAATACCTAACTTTCACTGTATGTTTGCTACAGCATGGCCAGCCAGCATGGTAATGATGAGGTAGAATAGAAAGAATAAAATTTAGGCAGAAAGGAGACATTGGGAAGGAAAGGAAAAATATAGTTTTAAAATCTGCAGAGTTCATAATCTAACTCCACCCTATAGGGTGTGTCAGGTCTTAGGCAGAAGTTTCAGTGTGCCTACACCCTGAATCCCCTGGATCCCTGCCCCACCTGAGACTCCTGAGGTCCAGGAGGACAAAGGTCAGACCTCAGTCAGCAATCACCCATCCTTGAAACCTGAGAAACCGGAGGTCCAGACTTCTTCTGTGCCCACCCCTTCTTGGGATGATAACCCATCGTTGAAACCTGAGAAAGAGGAGGTCCAGACTTCTTCTGTGCCCACCACTTCTTAGGATGCCCACCCATCCTTGAAACCTGAGAAAGAGGAGGTGCAGACTTCTGTGCCCACCCCTTCTTGGGAGTTCTATATAAGTATTGAAAAGGCTGCAAAGATCTCTCTTGCTCGCTTGGCCTGGAAGAGCTCCACTCACCTGTTTTATCCCTTCAAGTCTCTTACTTTCCTAAATAAATTCCTGCCTTTTGTTCCTGACTGGCACATGTTAAAATTATTTTTATCATGGAGGCCAAGAACCCACTAGAGACTCTGTGTTGTCCCAAGACAGTCAGACAGTGCAAAGATGTGACCTAAGTCTGAAAGACAGGAATGAAAGGTGAAACAATGGAAAAGAATCACTCCACTCCTCAAAAGATTAATATTGTCCAAAACTGCAGTTACCTTGAAAGAGCAACTATTTTTAAAATGGACATATTAATGAGAATTAAATTTGAAATGCAAATAGCTTAGTCTTGCCTTTATACCTTAAACGAAGTTTAGAATTTCATCAGGGGAAAAAAGCGCAAGGAAAATGAAGGTGTTAGTTTCAAAACAGAGTTTATAAAGTACAGAGTCCTTGTGGCTTGGAGGTGAAATTATGGCATGAGTGCATTATAATGGATTATTCCACAAAGAGATAAACCTAAAAAGCATCACAAAAAGAGGGTGACCCTGTGATGCAGATGTTTAAGATGATATAATGAAATAAAATTTGAAGCCACAGATCAACTGCTAAGAAGGTCAATAAAATTTTATTTGAGATAAAATTTAGAAAGCCTTTAAATTATTATATTAAAAGTGATAACTCACATGTCCTTTTGTTTTAGAAATTTTAATTTCTAATCATTGTTAAATATAAAATGTCCCCTTAAGAGCTCATTTATTAATGTTTGGAGCTGATGTAATTGAGTCATGAGGGTTGTAATCCCAGCAGTGGATTAATCCATTTTAATGGATTTATCGAGGTGGTGACCCAGGCCAGTAGGGTGTGGCTGGAGGTAGGTCCCTGAGAAAGCAGCCTTGGGGATTCTATAAATGGTTTCTTCTCCCCTTTAAACAAAGTTGATCAAATTTCTTTAAAAAAAAACAAAACAAAAACAACTTTCTTAGCAAGTCATGGTGGCATATACCTATAATTTCAATACATTGGGAGGCTGAGACAGGGGATAACAGATTTGAGGCCAGTCTCAGTAACTTAGTGAGACCCTGTTTTAAAATAAAGCGTAAAATAGAGCTGGGGGAGGGAAAAAATACTTCTGGGTTCAATCCCTAGTACCCTAAATAAATAAATTAATTTCTCTAACTAAATAGTTTTATTTGGAAGATTAATGAAGTGAATGTGCTGAATGTGCATTGCAAAAATGCAAAAGGGGATATGTGTATAGGATGCTTTTTCATATTGATTCCGAGTTTCTAACTGGGTCCTTGTCTTACAAAGTCGAATAATGAAATCCATAGACACTGGGAAGGTGAAAGTAGGAAGTTTATTTTAATGGAGCAAGTAAGGGGAGAGGCAGATTTCCCTGGGGACCTTGGCAGACTTTAGAGTCTTTAGCATGCACCAGGAATTGCACACCGTCTTTCCCCAATTCCACTCAATCCACCAAAGAGAAGCAAGCAGAAAGGCAGATTACCCCCGGGGGCCTTGGCCAACTTTAGAGTCCAGTGGGCCTTCTGGCACTGTCACATTGTCTGAATGCAGCCCCGGCCATGCGCCATCAAGGCACACTGCCTTTCCCCAAAGTCCACTCAATCCTCCAAAGAGAAGCAGGGTTAAAGCTCCAAACCAAGGAAGGGATCCCAAGAGGGAAGCCAATTTGGTGCTGAGCACAGGGCTTACATATGTTAGAACATCCTTTGTAGAGACATTAACCGATGAAGAAAGTCACCATTTCTCATCTTGTTTTTCTTGATTTAATTTGTCACTTAGGGCGTTTAATTCCCTAAAGTCATGAGGCTGAGTTCTTCATGTTTGTTCCCTGGTCTGTATGTAGCAATAGTCCATGAGTCTAAAGTTGGTGCACATAGATTTTTGGTTCCTGACATCTTGGCTCCACTCTTCCATATTTAATTACTCAAGTTCAGGTCTGATGAACAATAGGAAACACCTTACTTCTTGGCGAGGGGGTTTGGATTTTGTTTTTCTTAACCCTTACCTCCTGGGAGTCCCATTCCCTCACTGTTTACCCAATACCTAATTCCTCGGTATGTTCTTGATGCCTAGCAGATGTGCCTGACTATCTGATCACTTTAGACCAGGGATTTGGCAAACTGAGAACTCTAGAGACATGAGGGTCAGATTTCTGAACAGTCAACAGGAGCCAGCTAAAAATACTCCAATGTATGTTAAAAATATGAAGAAAAATTATAAGGGGGTATGAGAACTGGACCCCAAGCTCCTTTGAAGTGCTGTTTAGAGCACATGTGGACAGAGGCTGATTTCAGGCCAGTACTTGACTCCTTGCAGAAGTAATTTAAAACACTACTTATTCCTCCTGCCCCATGATCATACTCTTTCAGTTATTTGGCTGGGAAAAGAGAGCTAGAAGAATTAGCTGTCCATTTCCAAAAATGAAGGGAAATACCATGATGAAGAGATGATATCTTGCTATCTACGATCAGGATCAGTGATGACAGTCAGAGTCTTTAATGTCCTGGCTTTATTTATAGACTTCCAAGATGCTTCCTAAATGTGTTCTTTCTCAGGTCCCCTAAAGACAGCTGTGGAGGCAGGAGGAAAGCAATATTACAGTTATCTGCCATTGACCTGGGAAGGCTAGACACCTAAAAAATCTTTGAATGGGGAGGAACTGTGGCATCATGAAAATATGAGGGACACTGCTTACCTGGGGAGGGCAGGACAACTCATGTGATACTGAGTCAAAACCTAGTCAAAACACTATTCCTTCTTCCCATCAAGTTGGCTAATTATAAATATAGATATTTCTAGGAAACCTTAGCTTAAGGAAAAATCCCATAGTATATATTCACATTCCCAACTTGCAAATTGGATTTTGGAAAGGGTTCAGGGAGCAGATAAATTCTAATGCTGCAACTGATTAGACTGGTCTATAATTGTGTTCCCTTGCTACATGCATGTGGAACAGGGGAAGAGCATGAGACAGAGCATTCTGTGACTAATGTAGAAGCATTGTCAAACTCTTATCTAACATTATGAATCCATTGGCAGAGACACAGAGAAGGCAATTAAACCGATTTTTAACAAATAATCACAGGGCCTAATGACAGTCTCTAAGAACAATTGGGAGTCTCACAGAAAAATGACCAGACAACATGGGGAAAGACTCCAGAGTAGCATTGTACATTAGAAGAAGCAAACTCAATAATGCTAATTCCCTGGACCAAAGGCTGAAACACTTTTTCTCTGAACAAGTCTCAGGGTTCTTCCTGAGTCCTAATGAATGATTTGTACCTATATCTATTATTTTTGTTATAACTTTACATTTCCTCATCCAATTATTATTAAATATTTCTGAAATAGTTATTAATGTAGGCATTGCAGGATGTTTTGAGATCAAGGAGTAAAACTATCTGAACTTGTGGTTTAGTAGAGGAGAGGATGTATTATGCTTGTATGAAATTTTGCACATGAGACTGGCAAAATCAGATCATAGTTATCTTGGTCTACTGTGTGCTGCTGTAACAGAATATCATACACTAGGTGACTTATAAATAATAGAAGCTTATTAGGCTAATAATTCCTTAGGCTTCTGTGGTTTGGGAATTTCAATACCAAGGTACTGGTTTCTTGTGAGAGCCTTCTTGCATTGTCATGCTGTGGCAGTAACTCAGAGGGCAACCGAGCATGTTTGAGAGAGTAAGAAAGGAAGCATGGAACTCCATCCCGTTTTGAGGCACTACCTCCAGAGAAACTAACCCTCCTGGAAGAAGAGCATTAGTAAACTCATAAGTCTGAGCCTCATGATCTAATCAACTCTTAAAAATCAGACCTCTTAGCATTGTTTCATTGGAAACTAAATTACTAAAACATTAACTTTGGGAAACATATTTACATCATGGCAGAAGGCACTTGGTGTCTCAATAAACAGCTTTGCTTGGGAAACTCTAAAGTTTTTTTTTAGTGGAGTCGCTGCTCAATCTTTCTCAAGTGCACACTTGAATGCTGTAAAGCCCAGTCCAAACTTAAGAAATGGCAAGAATTAACAAATCCCTGTCAAGGACAGGGAGATGTTGTTTACATTACTAGATATTTACATTTTGGAAAATTCAAAACATGACAAAGATATTAAACACAAAGAAATCAAGGAAAAAGCCAATAAAATTCATTTTGGTATTATTGACTATGCGTTGTGGCTGAACGTCCTAGGCTACGTGTTCACCACAGTCTGACATACAGGCTTGAAATTCACTAAACCAAGCTGGGAGCTGTGGTACATGCCTTTATTCTCAGTCTTTGGGAGGCTGAGACCTGAGGATCACAAGTTTGAGACCAGTGTGTGTTAATTTAGCAAGACTTTGTTTCAAAATAAAAAGGGCTAGGGTTGTAGCTCAGTGATGAAACATCTCTGGGTTCAATTCCCAGTAACATAAGAGAGAGTAGAAGAGAGGAGAGGAGAGGAGAGGAGAGGAGAGGAGAGGAGAGATTTTCACTAATTCAGAGATTCCATTCAGGACTGATGTATAAGCTTGTTATCTGAAACTTGAAACTGTAGGAGTAGATGAATACTGGAAGATTGCCCAGAAACAAAACTGGAAAAGATTTAATGCATGATATTAAGGAATGAGATTCTCAAGTTTGACAAGATGAACAAGAGTCCATTGTGGGGATTGAGAATCTAGTAGATTCCTGAGGATAAAAAGAACAGACTACAGATATCAAGGAATGAAGAATCATCATAAGATAGTAAGTAGGTAGGCCAATCATTCAAGATTTTAATAATTAATGGAATAAACAAAATAGAAAAACTCATGGGATGGTCACAGACTAAACAAAGTGCTTTCAGAATAAAAGAAGGCATTAAAATCAAATGGACATAAAAACCAGTTGAGAGAAAAAAGATAATTCAAATAGTCTCCCTTGTGTTAGGCCCCTTCTCTTCTTTCTAGTTAAGCTTAGATATTTAACACATGTAAATCAATCCTGACAGCTCTCTGGTTAACACCATCTTTATGGTAAAGCAAAGAAAGTGGAGGCTCAGAGACCAAGAAATTTCCAATAGATGAAGGAAATAATGAGGAATAATTTTAGTGCTGTTGGAGCAAGGAATACATATTATTTTTATTAATTATTCAAGACAGACACTACAAAGAATATTTAAAGACATAAATCCCCCAGGTAGGGAAAATTCTGCTCTTTCCTTCAGTAACTAGTTGAATTTTTTCTCTTTGTAACTCTTTCATATGATTTTTTCAATTCCCTTCCTTAGCTTTGTCCTTATTTTGCAAGTTCAAATGTAATTATCAGCCAATTTAGTCTGGGTTGTATAATTAGATGGTGAGGATGTTTCTAAAAAGGTTTCTTAGAAGCTGAGTCTGCATCTGAGACAACACTTTTGGAGAAAAATCTGTCCTCTTTAAGTTCTATAACCATAGTACTCCTTATTTTTTCATTTGATCACTTTGACACCATCTTTTAGCATAGCATCAGATTAAATAGAACTTCTAATTTAAATACAGTACAATGTTCCTCTCAAACAACATGTGATTGAGTAATCTTATTATATTAGTTATTCTCCTGTCTGCTCTGTGTAGATCAAATTATATTTCAATTTTATAAAATTGTGTCCATCACTCCAAGGGATTCATGGTGAAGAGTTAACAAGGAGGTAACCTACTTCTCGATATAAAATATATGAAAATGCAAAGCAACTATTAAATGGTACACTGTGTTTTTAAAGTGAGTTCTTAGATCATATGCTAGATGGTAAGTGCCTGTCCATTACTGAAGCCATTCCTTCAAAGTAGAACAGAAGGAGGATTAAAATTCTGTGCATAGGATATTTATTCATAGTCATTATTCAACAACTGACATTTTCTGACCTCATAAAAATTCTAACACCCATTTTCCCATTCATCTGTAACCCCAGAAAAAATTAAACTGGCCCCAATCATAATTTATATGGGCATACAATACCCTACTCATACTTTAACACTATTTCATCAAAGAATCTTCATATTTGTTACTAAATGGCATAGAGAAATTCACAACAAGCCAATATTGAAGTTGTACTTTTTATTTTTTAATATTGCCATTATTCTATATAACCAATCCACAAAATGCAAATAATATGCTACATTAATTTTTAACAAAAATAATGTCACCTAGAATTTTCTCATAAAATATTCTAAGTGAAATTTGAAACAAAGTGGTATTTTCTTTCTCTTTCTTTAAAATAAATAAAATAATTCAAAGCCTGTGTTCTGAGGAGATGAATTTTCTCTATAGCAATTTTAAGGGTGCTACACTATCTAATGGATAATTACATAGTTCAAAATTTACTATTATAGGAAGAAAATCCCCTTCCCCCAGCTCTCCATTTCCAAGACCTTTCATGGCAAAAGTGACTTTGCAGATATGATCAACGATAGGGAGACAGGGAGAGTATCCTGGATTATCTTACAGGTCCAATTTCATCACAAGTGAACTTTTATGCAAGTGTGTGTGTGTGTGTGGGGGGTACTGGAATCTGAGCCCAGGGACCTTCTGTTATTGAGCTATACTCCAGTCCCTTTTATCCTTTTTATTTTTAAACAAAATCTCATTAAATTACTATGTGTTGGTCTTGAACCTGCAGTCCTCTCTGTCTCAGACTTCCAAATACTGAGATTACAGGTGTGTACCACCTTGCCCAGCTCACAGTGACCTTAAATGTAGGAGAGGACAAGTGGAGAATTAAAGTTAGATAAAAGGAGATGTGACAGTGGGAGCAGAGGTGGAAATGACACAGTACTGGAAAGGAAGAGAAACCATAGGATGCAGGCAGCCTCTGGAGTTGAAGAGGCAAGGGAAGAGATTCTCGCTCAGATCCCTACGGAGGAATGCAGTTCTACTGGTACCTGATTTTCACACAGTGAGACCGATTTGGACATTTGAACTTGTGACCTCAAGAAATACAAGAATGCATGTGTGCACACATGCATGGTATATATGTATCATTTCTCCTAAATTTATTTTTAGCTGAAACATAAATAATGTTTACATTGGAGGTATATGGAATGTTTAGATACATGGATAAATTGCATACTTTCTATATCAGGTTAAACATTTATATCCTCAAAACTTAGTCATTTCTTTATGGTAATACCTTTAAAAATCCCCTCTTCTAGCATTTTTGAAATGTACACAGTATTAGTATTATCCATAGTCACCAGCTATATAGTTGCACACCAGAACTTCCTGCTCTTATCTGAGTATAATGTAGTTCTTGTCCTGCCCTCACCCATAATCTCCTCCGGCTTCTGACAATCATCACTATACTCTCAATGTCTCTGAATTCAGCTATTGCAGATCTCACATGAGAGATATCTCGAGATGCTCTCCTTTCCATGCTTCACTTATTTCAGTTAGCATTCTGATCTCCAATTTAATTCAAGTTGCTGCAAGTAACAGGATATTGTTCTTTTTATGAATAAATAGTATTCCATTATACATACTCTCCCCATTTTCACCTACTCATCAGTTGATGGACACTGAGATTATTTCAATTTCTTGGCCATTGTGAATAGTGCTGCAGTGAACATGGGAGTGCAGTGTTTCTGACTTGCTGTTTTCATTTCCTTTTGCTCAATCATATAGTAGTTCTTTTTTATTGGTGCACTGTAATCATATATCTTTGTTAGGTACAAGCTGAAAAAGGCATACATGCATACATTTCTCATTTAACCCTTCCCCAATTCCCGTCTGACTCCCTCCCCCTCCCTCCTTCTCATGTTCAGTTTAGTGATTGCCTTCAATGTTTGTGAAAGTACATCATGTGCATTAGGGTGTCTCCTGTCCCTCCATCACCTTACATTAAGTCAACTTCTTTGCTCACCTAAGGTTTCTCCTTCTTCATCTGGAGTCCATCTTATGTCCCATTTTCTCCCTAGCTTCCACATATTAGGGAGAGCATACGATTTCTTACTTTTTGTGACTGACTAATCTCACTTAACATAATGTTTTCCAGTTCCATCCATTTCCCTCCAAATAACATGATTTTGTTCTTCTTTATGGCGGACTAAAATTCCGTTGTGTACATATCCCTTAGTTTTGTAATCCATTCACCTGTTGATGGACATCTTGGCTGGTTCCATAGTTTGGCAATTGTCAATTGTGTGGCTATAAACATAGATACATATGCATTGGTCTGATAGTTTGGTTTCCGTTCTTTGGGTAGATACCCAGAAGTGGTATTGCTGGATCATATGATAGGTTCATTCCCATTCGTCTGAGGATCTTCCATATTGTTTTCCAAAGTGATTGCACTAATTCGCAATCCCACCAGCAATGTATTAGGGTTCCCACTTCTCCACACCCTCGCCAGCATTTATTGTTGTTTGGGGTTTGGTGAAATCTCAAGATAGTTTTGATTTGCATCCCTCTAATTGTTAATAATGTTGAACATCTCCTCATACATTTATTGGCCATTTATATTTCTTCTTTTGTGAAGTGTCTATTTTTTGCCCATTTTTTGATTGGATTATTCATTTTCTTAGTTGTGAGTTTCTTGAGTTCTTTGTATATCCTAGATATTAGTCCTCTATCTGAAGAGTAGCTGGCAAAAATTTTCTCCCACTATGTGGGCTCTCTGTTGAGGTTCTTGATAGTTTCCTTTGCTGCACAGAAGCTCTTCAGTTCAATACAATCCCATGTATTGATCTTCCTTTGAGTTGCTTGTGCTTTTGGGGTCTTGTTGAGAAAGTTTTTACCTGTGCCTATGTGTTGAAGTGTTGGTCCTATTCCCTCTTCAAGTAGCTGCAAAGTCTCTGGCTTGACTTCCAGGTCTTTGATCCACCTTGAGTTGACTCTTGTGCAGGGTGAGAAAGTGGGGTTTATTTCCATTTTCCTGCATATGGTTTAACCAGTTTTGCCAACACCATTTGTTAAAGAGGCTCTCTTTTTTCCAGTGTATATTTTTGGCTCCTTTGTCAAAAATCTGTTGACTGTAAGCACGTGGGTCTCTTTCTGAATCTTCTATTCTGCTCCATTGGTCTGTGTGTCTGTTTTTGTGCCAATACCATGCTGTTTTTATTACTGTGTCTTTGTAGTAAAGTTTGAAGTCAGGTATTTTGGTGCCTCCTGCATGGCTCTTGTTGCTAAGAACTACTTTGGCTATCATGGGCTTTTTGTTGTTCCAAATGAATTTATGGACTGATTTTTCTATGTCTGTGAGGAGTGACCTTAGTATTTTCATGGGTACTACATTGAATCTGTAGATCACTTTTGGGAAGATGGCCCTCATAGTTCTACTTTGAATTTTTTGAGAAATCTTCATTTTCTTTTCTGTAATATTTGTATTAATGTTACTAACATTGTGCGAGAGTCTCCTTTTCTCTACATTCTTACCAATACTTATTTATTTTATCTTTTTGGTAATAGCCATTATAGTTTACTAGGGTACAGTGATATCTCATGGTTTTGATTTGCATTTCCTTGATGATAAAAAAGAATAAAATCCTACCATTTATGATCTCCAGTTCTCAGCATGAATAGAACTGGAGATCATTATATTAAAAGAAATAAGCCCCACACAATAGGACAAGTACCACATGATCTCACTCATCTACAGAATCTAAAATAGTTGATCTCATAGAAGTTGAGAGTAAAATAGTGGTTACCAGAAACTGAGGAGCATAGGTGAGGGAGGAATGGGGAAAGGTTGATCAATGGGTACTGAATTACAATTAGATAGGTGTGCTATTGTAAAATTGGGTGACTAGAGAAACAATAACATAATATATACCTCAACATATTTTAAAGGTTTTACCACAAAGAAATGAAAAATATTTGACAACACAAATATTTAAACTTGATTTAAGCAGAATACAATGTATACATGTATCTAACAGTACATGGTACCCCATTAGTATGTATAATTTTTATGTATTATTTAAAATTAAAACAAAGTAAAATAAATGATTGAGAACTATAACAGTGGTAAACAGATAACAAATATTCACTGTGTGAAGTTGATAGACATCTAAAGTTACTTATCAAGTTCATAAGAAATAAATACATTTGAAACATTTGAAGAGAACACTTTTTATCTGTTATGATTTATTAAGCTTTCCTTGATCCACAAGATTTACTTATCCATTCTGATTGAGAAATACTTCTCACTATAGTATTCTGTATCTCTTTTAAAGTGCTGACAATGTTACTTGTGTTTCTATTTTTTTTTTTACTCCAGGATATTGTAAACTCTTGAGGTCAGGGACTATGTCAAATTTAGCTTTATATTCCTATTATTATACAACACAATATTTTGAAGACTGCAAGAAGTCATTTAACATGCTAAATAAAATATGACTCAAAAGCCTTAACACAACATATATCAATACTAAAAAAAAAAAATCTTCAAATATTTAAAGGACTGACCTTACTCTTTGGTAAAAGTTTTGATCTTAGAAATAGAGAAGTTTCACAAACCCCAAAGACTTGAAGGATTAGGGGAAAGTATGCAATACTCAGATGCCCCCAAATTAATGTGCTGATGAATTTCTTATGTCTTTTATTCGTATTACAAAGAGCTGTAATTTAGGATTACGAGTGAACAACAACAACAAAATAAACAAATTCTCACATAAACTGCAGTTTAACTTTAACAAAGCCTCATGACCCTAAGCAAATAATTCATTCTCTCATTCTCTTCCCCTTCTCCCTTATCTCTCTTTTGTGGAAAAACAGGATTGCATTTGTTAGCAAGTAAGGGTCAATAGCACATGAGGATTAAGATTTATCAGTAGTACACTATTATGAATTTCTACAAATGTTCATAAGCACATAGCCAAAAATATTCAGCAATACTGGAACAATATTATCATGAATGAATAATAGCAGAAACATCAGAAAATAAATGTAGGATAATAAAGAGTTCAGATATTGCAATTATAAGACACATTTTAAAATAACTTTGTTATGTTTGGAGTGATAGAAAAATTAGCAATATTAGCAAAGCACTTTAGGAATAGGAATTATAAAAATGTTACAGAGTTGATTGAGAGAAACATAATTGTAGAAAATTGAACAAATGAGCAATAGAAAAAATGAAGTTAATAAATCAATGAACATGTTTATATGCAAATTAAAAACAACTAATGATTAGTGAACTGATAATAAGGTAGAATTGTTTAAATCTTGAAATAAGGTAGAGAAACCAAATGATCGGAAATATATATGCAAGGGTAAAGTACTCTGAGGAAACATGTGGCATGTGTGAAATGATTCTGATTAGATTTTGAAAAACATGGAGAATAGGAAGTGAGGGCTAAAAATCTGGTGATAAAGTGTTTGATTTTACAGACTTAAGAGGAAAAATAAATCTCAATCAGGAGATGTGAGCCAATATTAAACACCTTATGTCTAATTCATATATTTGTAAAATAACAAAAATATGAAATAAAATAAAATAAACAATTCTAATAACAACAGCAAAAATAAATTTACATTAAGGTGTAGAAGAGGCTAAAATAAAGAGGTGTTATAAAGTGATCAAGAGAAACAAAAATAAGTATTTTTAAATAGGTAATTCATATATACTGACAATGTTTTTAAAAATGCTAATCAAAATTATCCTTAAAAGTACACCATATGACTCAGCTATAGCACTCCTCATCATCGCTCCAAATGAATTGAAGTCAGAATACTAAAATGATACATGCATATCTGCATATACAGCAGCACAATTCACAATAGTCAAATTATGAAACAAACCCAGGTGTCCGTCAACAGATGAATGGATAAAGAATGTGACATATACACACAATATTGTTCTACTTAGCCATAAAAAAGAACAAATTTATTTGTTCTTTTGCAGGAAAATGGATTGAACTAGACAATAGTATGTTAAGTGAGATTAGCCATTCTCAAAAAGGCCAAGGTTTCTACATTTTCTGTCATATGTAGAAGCTAGGAAGAAAATAGAAAACATAAAGAACTTTAAATAGTAGGGAGAGAGATCTGCAGGGTAGTGGAAGGGGATTGAGAGAGGGAGTTATGGAAGGAAAGAGGGAGGACTGAGGAAGGAAACAGTTCAAATAATACTAAGGTAACATGAGAAGGCACTACTAGCAATTTTACTAACATGGACAGGGAGGGAGGAAGGGGCAGCAAGGTGGCATGTGGAGGGAAATACACCAAGAGCTGTGTACATGTATGTTTTCATTACATTAAACTTCACTATGATGTATAATTGCATTAACTCTGGCAAATATTTAGGGAAATCCCAGTGAATGCAAATTGTATAAATATATAAAATATTCTTTGGGAATTATGGCACACAATGATAACTGTGTGCAATTTGATTGAAGAATAATGGAAATTAAACCATTCTTTATTGATATCACCCAAAAGTAATAAAAACATAAGTTTATATTAGATTTTAATAAGTCAGTAAGGCAGGTTATAAACTTTAGTAGAAGTTTATAAATTCTAAATTTCCAAATGTATATGAAATACTAAAAAAACAACCACTCCTCCCTCTTTTCCTTCCTCTCTTCTTGCTTCTTTCCTCCCTCCCTCCCTTCTTTCTTTTATATTTTTCCCTGAAAAATTCAGTCCAATACTCTTTAAGTGAAGTCAAATAAGTGGTTTTGTTTTCACTTGTTGGGAGGAATGGACAGGTAGCTATTGGGATAAGGTATGAGAAAGAGCAGGTAGAAGAGAAGTTCCATATAGGGTGATGTAGGTTAGTGATACCCATATAGTGTGAAGATGGCATCCACTGTGGGGTATCAGTGGTGGTAATAGTGGTGGAGTGGGGTAGGTTGTGGAAATGTAAGCTATATGAGGAAGGAATTCAACAGTGGAAATGAGAGATTGGTCTATAAAGAAATGATTGATATAATTGATTCAAAGAAATGCTACATTTTTGGAGAATGCAGTTGTAAATATGGACAGGGAAAACTAAAATAAAACTTGTGTATTGGATTGATTTTGGAAATATACTATTGATATTATGGCCTTTAAATATATATATATATATATATATATATATATATATATATATATATATATAATTTATAATTAAATGCAGGCAGGTATGTGTGTGTGTGTGTGTGTGTGTGTGTGTGTGTGTGTGTGTGTGTGTGTTTTAAAAAAAGAAAACTTCAAAGCTAGGGCAGAGAATTAAGAGAGGAGAAAGGATATCTCTAATTCCATAAAGAACAGAATTGCTCAAGGAATAATTAGGACATGTCCCAAGAGCACAGAAAACAATTTAAAAGATTCCATAGTGGCCAAACTTGTGGTAATTTAAAACTTAAATACTGGTGTGGAAGTTTGCTATCCTTTTAAATAAAATAGGAAAAGATGAGTCCATCCGAGAGAGAGAGAGAGAGAGAGAGAGAGAGAGAGAGAGAGAGAGAGAGAGAGAGTTTTGTTACATACCATGTCTTCTAACATAGGTAGAAGAAATGAGTGAATTTAAAATTCAACCATCACATTGACAGTTATTCACATAAGTAGCAGCAACAGATATCACAAGTCTGATGATGAATGGGGTATTTATACAGCCTCCACTTATCTTCCCGCATAACTCTTATTAATTACAAGGAAAAATTTAGTAATTACAGTAGAGAAACCTGGATAACACCACTCTAATCAGGTGATCAAAGTTAACAGTTGAAGTAAGAAGACAAATTACAAATAATGAGATAAAGGAAAATTTTGTGCATACAAAAAGATGCCGCTCTTGCCTAATATACTATACTAGAACTCAAAAATGAAGAAACATTTGATAAATATAAATTGATAAGATTTCATGAAATAATTGGTTTGTAATCATTAAGGTTTCATAGTCATCCAAAGCAAAGAAAGTCTCTGGAACTCCTCCCAAAAGATGTAGAATAAAGAAAAGTGACAGAGAGAGAGAGAGAGAGAGAGAGAGAGAGAGAGAGAGAGAGAGAGAGAGAGAGAGAAAAGCTATGAATCATTTTTCTCTAAAAATGAAACATGAATGGGATCTTTGTCTTAGTGGGTTGTATTTTGCCATTGTTTGTTTATTAATTTTTTAGTTTTGTTATACTTACATGAGCAGTTATCCTCATGTATTACAATTATATGCCAATGTATTTTGGGGATGATGAGATACCCTGCATTAATTTAATTTTCCCACAGTTTAGGAAAATAATGCTTGATACTTCTTTTTCACCATTTGTGCAAACTTTTAAGATTGAAATTATTTCAAAAAGTTTAATAGATCAACCTAATGAAAGGATAATCATAAATAGAAAGAACAGAGCATTGTATAGGAAAATTACTTATATGTAAAAAATCAGGGAGACACACCAAGTGATGTGTGCACATATAAATGTAGCACATGGAATCTCACTATGTTGTATAATTGCAATGCAACAATAAAATTATATGTAGAAAAAAATCCATTCTTTATAAGAGTGAAAACGAGCATGTACCCATTTAGTAACTACATAATCCCAGATGCACCAAAGGATCATTTGATCCCAGTAGTTTAAGGCCAGATTGGGCAAAACAGTGATAGCCTGTCTCAAAATAAATAAACAAATAACCAAACAAACAAATAAATAAAATAAAGGAGGGATCCTGGAGGTGGAGATCAGTGGTGAAGTTTTAAGTCCATGGGTTAAATACAGAGAGAGAGAGAGAGAGAGAGAGAGAGAGAGAGAGAGAGAGAGAGAGAGAGAGAGAGAGATTATAGTCTGTAAGGACTAAGAAGGACCCTGATGACAGTTCCTACACCTGAGATATGTGGAAAGTGATAAAAAAGAACAATCATTACAGAAGCAAGCCCTAGGGAAAATGTAATGGACTCAAGAAAGCCAGATTTCAGTGAACATAAGGCAATAAAGGGAGACTTCAGTGGAGAGTATGAAATATGGAGTGCATGTTAATTAAAAAATAGGTTTTCAAGGGTAACCTGGAAAGACTATGGAGGGAGAAAAGCAGTATAACGTTAATCCAAGATTGAAAAAGCAGGGGGGAACTTGAGGATGAGAGCTAGGGAAGAAAAGGTAATCAGAATAAAGTGTATAGAATGCAATACTAACATTAACAGAAGCATTTAGCATGGTGGATGTAATTGGTCATATAGTGATGAGGAAATTAATCTTAGCAGGCTTAGTGGGTGTGTATGAACCTCACCTCTCTCAATATTCAATGGTACCTAGTGAAGACTGTATATCCATGGTTACTGAATCAATTAAAATTTGGAAGAATCCTGCCTTTTCACCACCAATTACTATGCATTTGAATTTGAAGGCAGAGGAAGGTTGATACAGTATTGTGCACAAGACTGCAAACATACAAGAAATGGTGGGCACTAATGTACAGAGGATCTCTGACCTAGGTCTAAGAAATTAACAGATAAGTAGCAAAAGCATGAATTGCATACATGCCAAACTTCTGTTTCAGATATAATAACTCCTTTATATTTTAATAGCTATAAAGCAATTCTCCACCCCTCTTCATGCATTGCTCTTTCAATAAATGTTTGAGTGCATTCGTGTTATTGAAAACCCACAACTTATTTCTGTCTGTAAAATTAAAATCTACTTTCCTTTAACTTTGATGCCTGAAATATATTTCTTTGATTTTTTATTTGTACTCCTACTATGCTTTGCAAATACTTTTATTATACAATTGGCATTTTTAGCCACTTCACTGTAAGTAGGTTCTTTCTAACAGGGGTAATATAGTCTTACAGTTACCTCTGTCAAATCTGTCACAGTGGATGGACCTACCAATGGATGGTCTTTTGTTGTCTAATCTTTCTCCGACTCTGTCAGTGTGCCTTTGATCAAAATATACTTTTGGCAAGAGCGGTATGTATAATACACACTTACCTTTATTATTTTTGTTATTATTATTATTACTACTACTAGTAGTAATAATATCAAATTGATTAGCCATTCTTTTTATCTGGAAATTGCATTGTTTCCTACTCTTTCCATCAGCTTCCTTAAGGATCTGTCAAGTTTACAATTTGATCAGTTTTCCTAATGAATTGCTTTGTTTAGAAAGTCTTGTAACACAGGCTAAACCACCCAGTTTTTTTCTCAGGGATCTTTTCATTAGGGTCCAAAGATCATCAGCTTCTTTCTTAAGAGTTCAAATAATAAGATGTAAATATTGGAGATATAAGCACTTGCGCTGAGGAAAATAATGGTCCTCACTGAGAGAAAATGAAATTGGAGTACAGAGAAATAATTTAAAATGGAGAAAAAGCCTGAGACTCTATATATGTCCCTCATTTTAGCTTATCTAGGTTTGATCCTATCTTTTGGCTTCAGAAAGTCACATAGCATTATTGGAATAAGACCTCCTTCTGTATTGTGTTGTTATTTTGACTAGCAAATGGAGCCCAAAGAACCCTAATTTACAAGGCATAACTTTGTAGTTGGGAAATATTTGGAAATACTTTTGGCCTTTTCCTGAGTCTGCAGATGCATTATGTCTAGGTTAATTACTTTTCTTGCTTCTAAACAAATTTTATTTATTCTGTTAATAAATTACCTCTTTATAAAAAAAAGTCACAAAAAGTAGTTTTTATTTGAATTTTTGGAGTATATTCCATGTAGTATAATTCTTCTATATATTATAAATGTAGTTTCAAGTGCATATGTTTTTTCCATTATATGGCACTATAGGAATAATCTAAACTATATTAATAATAGGTTCAATGTGAGATAGCAGATATGTCACTTTTTTGTCATATTTATTGTGATAAGTTTTATTATATTTTGTTAGAAGTTCAGCACTTGTGTTAAATACAATGTGCTTGTATACAATATAAGATAAATTAAGATAAATATTTTTAGAAACACACTGTTAGAAGGCAATTAAAATGAGTTTTCTTTGTAACAAATTAAGAAGCTACTGATATATGTGAATGTAAACAAATGGGAGAAAAATGAGCAAGCACTTACCTAGACTCAATAAGTAAGAAATGCATGTTATTTTACAGTAACTACTATATAAATTAATTATAATTTTTAAGGTCAATCTGTAGTATACTATATCTTTATGAAGTATGGTTGTATATATTCTATATAATATGCATTTAAAAGGATTTAAAACCCCATACTTTTCAATAGCACTTTAAAAGAAACTGAAAAAAATGAATCTTTGAGAACTAATGTATCAGCTTACTATAATATTTTCTTGATTGTACAGAATTTTTAAAAG
Source organism: Graphiurus murinus (assembly GCA_004027655.1). Lineage (NCBI taxonomy): Eukaryota > Metazoa > Chordata > Mammalia > Rodentia > Gliridae > Graphiurus > Graphiurus murinus. The sequence continues at coordinate 197,083 of PVLC010000119.1, read as the reverse complement.
TTTTTATGAAACTTTTAAAAAGAAATGAAACATTTCCCATTACCGTAGAATTGTTGAGCAGTGAAGTTGAAGCCTGAAAGGAACTAGCACCTGATGATATAGAGTGGAAAACCACTGGATCCAGATGTGGTGACTCAAAACTTATAAAGCAAGACAGAAGAATTGACACTGTACTCTGTAACAAACACCACAGATAGCACTCTGTCACCCAAGAAGACAAGAATATGCCACTTCTAGAAGATTCTAGAAAATGGTGACAAAAATTGCCTCTGAACCTTTTGAAGAATTTTGTGTTCACCTAGGAGATTTCTTCCCTTTATTTCTGAGGAGAAAGAAGAAATTTGTTCGTCCTTGTTGTTCAAAAGGTCAAGCTAAGAAAAAGCTATATAAGAGAAGCTTATAAATTTCTGGTATGCTTAGTTATACAGTGTTACAGAATCCTGAACAGTGATGAGACCATTTTTAACATAATTTCTAAATCTATGTTCATGAGTCTATGGTGAGTAGGTGGGGGGAGAAGAATTAGGAAACTGCGGGTCAATTATCATCGACCTATTCCAAAAGTGGAGTGCTAATAGAATGGCTGATTCTATCAGGTAAATCTGGTAAAACAAGTGTAGTAGTAATCTACAGCCCAATTTCTAGTGCACATAAGCAATGGATAGAAGCCTATTGTGGCCCAATCTTCAGGGACAAGGAAGAGACAGAAGAGGCTATAGTCATTACGAAGCCCCATTTGAATTGCTATGGCCTTCTTTTATTTTTTAATAATGGGTTTTAGGTGATACTGGAATTATTAACTTATAAGGAATACTAACTGAAAAAAGCAGGCACAGCATTCACACATAGATTGTTCCACAAGTCCAGGTCATTAAAAAATGATTGAGACAGATTAAACTAGAGTAAGACTGGGGAAATTCATATACCGATGAGTTGCTTCATAATATAGCCCAATATTCAAACCATAAAATTATAAAAATTAAAATCATCTATAATTGAGTGTTATTATTAGCATGAATCTACTAATTAGTACCCAATATTAGCATATATTTCTGTTATACACTTTGCATTCAAATGACTTCAGAGAGTCTTGCATGAAATATAATGACAATAAATTTGTTGTAATAAATGGCAAAAATTGTCATTTATTTGATACTCCTGAAAACTCAATTTTGCCAACAATATACTATTCAACTTCCTGTCACATGGGTAAATAGTCACTGCACAGAATAAAGCTATGTTTCAACCCTTTACCTGATGTGCCCATCAATTCTAAAAAAAATATTCCATAAAGATTGCCCAATCCCAAATAGGCTCCACATTGAGTGGTCTGCCTTAAATATATCAAAGCCTTTTAAATGTCTGACATTTAATTTCTGTTTTGCAATGTGTTACAAAGTCTCCATAAAAATAATGGAAGGCAGTGAGAATAAACGTGGCTTAGTATGGTCATTTTAGTTTGATGATCTTTTCAGGGTGTCTTCAGTTGACAATCACAATAGTTGACTATTGTTACTTGTTTTGGCTAAGATTTAGTATATTGAAGTTTCAATCAATTGTTCATGGAATTTGTACATCAGCCAAGACAGTCATATGAAAAGAAAAATGTTAAATGGGAAAAGCAAGAGGCATAACAGTATGCATATAATGCTACCATATGGGTTGCAAATATATGTATATGTGTATGTATATATGTGGTGAGTATGTGTGTGATAGAAATTTCTGAAAATTTTATATAAGAAACAATAAGGTATATGCATTGAATATTTTTAGATTTTAAAACTATGCTCATATATAATCTTCACAGTTGAAAATACTGTGTATGCTTTTGTAAGTAATGCAATGATATGATGTTTGGAATGGGAAATGAGAGATATTGATTCAAGTTTGATTTTGGCTCTCATCACCTTTAGAAGTTGTTAACTTCACTGAGCTCAGTTTCTTCATTTATGTAAGGAAGATGACAAGTTTCTATCATCATTATTTCCTTTTGTTGTGTATTATGACATACCATTTAAAACTATGAAACTGAGTCGGGAGATAAAATTTTTAAATTTTATTTAAACAGCCAAGTGATCTAGTTGTGCAATCTGAATTTAAATATATTCCATTTCTTCTATTATTTCATAGTATGACTTAACTAACTCTTGCATGTTTATATAACTAGGAAAGTGCAGTAAGTGAATTAACTAAAAATAAGGTGATTGATGTAATTGGTTAGTTTATTATTTTGTGAAATAAGTTTTATATTTTTGATTAAAATGGCTTTCTCAAAAATCTTTCCAAAAATATTTTGGAAGAAAAACATAGCATTAAGAAAATGTCAAATAAGTGCTTCACTAGAATGGAGCATATCGTTTCTCTACAATATTGTATTAGTTTATGATGCTGCTATAAGAAAAAATACTACAAACATAGTGTTTTAAAACAACATGAATTTAGTAATTTAAAAGGATTCATTAAAATCTTGCAAAGCAAAAACCAAGATGATTGAAAGACTCTGCTCCTTATTGGAGACACTGAGAATCCATTTTCTTGTTTTTAAAGGAAGTCCATATTCCTTGATTCTTGGTTCTATGCCTCCATCTTTAAAGTCAGCAAGAGAGCATCCCATATCTCTTATTGACCATCTCTTCAGCTCTCTTTTCCACTTCGAAACACCTTACAACTATATTGTGTCTACCTGGATAATTCAGTGTTAGCCACTGATCTCACAGATAGCTGATTAATAATTAACTTCATCTGCAATATTAACTCACATGTTTAATGTACTTTAGCATACCCATAAGTTCTGATATTTAGGGGATGTTTACATATTTGAGGGACATTCATTATTATGTATGTGACAAGTATTTCTCAATAATTTTCTCAGCTTTTTTTTTTTTTTTTTTGCGGTACTTGGGATTGAACTCAGGGACATTCTACCTCCGAGCTACATCCCTAGCCCTAATTTTTATTCTTTATTTTGAAACAGGGTCTCACTAAGTTGCGGAGTGCCTCACTAAGTAGCTAAGGCTGGCTGCGAACCCGGATCCTCTGGTCTCAGCCTCCCAAATGCTGGGATTACAAGCGTGCGCCACCACGCCCGGCTAGATTTTATTTTTTTCAAAAAGAGATGAGACACCAAAATGTCATCTATTTGTTTCACAATTTATTATTCTATAAATTATAACAGTTAAGACTGTTATAAATGTCTAAGTCAATATCTTTTCTTTCATTATATATTAATGCATCTAATTCAGCTTCTCTTGAATATGTCGATGTGAAGATAAGTAATTATTATAGAAATCACAGTCTCATAAGCTTAAGGGCAGAAATCAGCCATAGGACAGCGGATAAGATTTTCAGGAATTTTAGTTTATATGATCTCTTGGTTATCGATCTCCTTTTTCTCCTTGTTTAACGTGTCCACCTTCTGTAGCATTGATCATATTGGCTACTCCTCACTTAATTCATTGCATTTTTCACATTTTAAAAGTTTTCAAAGGGAAGAAACATTTCATTCCAATATGAATTATGTATTTAGACAAACACATGTTTCAATCTCTTTGAATAGAATCCTTAATTTTACACAGTAGTCATGAAAGCTTGTGCATTTCAGGTAGAAGTTTTTTTTTTTAATTCTGATTCTGATTTTGCTAGTTCTTTAATAAGGATTATTAAACTCCATTAAGCTTTAGACTTTCTCTGGGATATAAGAAATTTAACCTACTTTTATTGAGATATTTATAAAAATTTAATAATATAATGTCTAGTATATTCCATGGCCTTGAGTATGGCTGAATAAATGTGTTTTATCTTGAATGCTGTGTTTATTTTAAGATAGCAGAACAATAATACCATGGCAGTGATTCTTGACTACTGTTACAATATAGTACACAGAATGTGAAATCTTTTGAATAAATAATTGCTTTGATTTTACATGGAGGACTGTATGAAATCACACATTATAATGATAATTATAATTATTTATACCATACAACTAAGACATAAAACTATGCCATGGGTTTTGGTACAAAACAGGTCATAGGAAATAGTTTCAGCAAGTTGAAGAATAATTTTAATTTACATGGAGTACAACATACATGAAAAGAATACTGTAGGATAAGATTGGGAACAAACACTCATATGTAACTGAAAATTCAGTGTTTTTATGTAGCACCTACTAAGGAACTGTATTTAAAGAAAAATTGAAAGTTGGTGTATTTTTTCTGTAATTTACTATTAGAAAAGGGAGATGGCATAAATCCATAGAAAAAATATCAAAAGCTCAAACAGTTTAACTTCGTATCAAAGCTAAAATGTTATTGATAATAATTGCATTTTGCATTTTGCAATTATTGATAATAATCGCATTTTGTAAATCATAATTTTCTAAAATTAGTGTGCAATTCTTTTACAGTCAAAATAAAATAATTTTATGTACCATTGTCATAGTATTTAGCTTTTAAATTAATTTAAAAGTTAATAATGGGAGTGTGATGCTAATAAAACAACTGAAATCATATATGCCATGTATCTTTTGAATAGTTACTAAAACAGTAACATATAAATGAAAATAATAATTGAGTACTGTGCTGATTTTTTTTTTTTTTTTTGCAGTACTGGGAATTGAACCCAGTGGCATTCTACCTCCGAGCTACACCTCCAGTCCTATTCTTTATTCTTTATTTTGAAACAGGGTCTCACTAAGTTGCGGAGTACCTCACTAAGTAGCTGAGGCTGGCTGTGAACCCAAATCCTCCTATCTCAGCCTCCCAAGTACTGGGATTACAAGCATGGGCCACCATGCCTGGCCTGTGTTGAATTTTAAAATATATAAATATCTAATTATATAATAAAACATCAATACTATATGTAAATAATTTAATAAAGAAAAAATTTTCACATTTCCAACTACACTTAGAAATGTAGGAATAATTTTATTAGGCAATTAATAAACATATTAAGACCCTATAATAAAAAAGTACCACTTTCATTTATATATCCTTTATTGGCTGCTATAGAAGACTGAGTAGCATAAAAATAACTTTGACTTTAAATTTTTATTGCTTATACAGATAGAAAAATAGTATTTTTCTCAAATTTCCTAAGTAATGCTTTTTCAATGACAATACATTTGTAATTATGTCTTTTCTTTCAATATAGAATGCAATATCTTGACAGATGGTAATTTTTTTATTATTTTATGTATTCATTAGCATGCTCACTTGGCAAAAATAATGTATAGAAGATATAATCTTTGTGTTACTTCTGGATTAAGTGTCTTTAACTGTGACTCACAGAAGTTATCTAAATATAAATTATTTCTTATTAAATGCTAATTAATATATGTTCTAAATCTCAGAAATCTAAATTTTTTATAGAAAAAAAATTTACCTATTTTTCTACTGCAATATTTTCTCTTTGTGAAACGAGAATGCTACATTTCAAGTTTCCAAGCATCATGATCATGTACAATACTTTGAATCACATGCTCATGAGGTGACTAATGGCTGCACTTAGAAACTTCAGTAATACAATTTCAGAGATAGTCTATTTTCACCAGATAATAACAGGTCCTCCATGAAATATCATAAAATGTTAAATGTTGACAGTGATGGGGATATTTTATGTGCCCCTCGTTGAAATGAAATATTATGACATATAGTTGTTTTTTCTAGCTCTACCTCTGGATAGTTTCACAATTTTATTATAATCCATAAAATAAACCTTTAGGGAAACCCAGGTGCTATAATGAATTGTAGAATATATCATCACTTAAATATAGTGGAATTGCTTTATTTAAAATTCATTTCTTTCATATTTCCCATTTTAAATGAAATGTATTTAAATTGGGGATATTAAAAACAATGTTAGAAAATATAAAATGTTTTTCTCAAAATAGCACCTCAGTAAAATGAAACATGGTATAGTGATAAAATAAACAAAATGTTTTATTGGCATAATACATTGTGCCAAAAACTAATGAGTTTTAGATATTTTGATGATGGCTAATTAAAAATTTAGATAAAATGTACTTGGCTTACGAAACATTAAACAATATTGAAAAAAGAAAAACATTGTGCCTTGAAAGTTCTTTCATGGCATGGATAAAGTTTGTTTTTACTTTAATTCAGGCATTTTTAATAGTTATTAAAACTTTGAGTATAATACATGCATGGTTGATTAAGAATTTGGATATGTTGGCTATGACTTCTAAGGCAGCATATTTTCTGTGCTTTCCCCTCTTCATGGTTTTCTTTCTATGAATCTCAGGGATAAGTGATCAGTTCATGGACAGTTTGCTCCATTAATTTTTTTTCATTTCCCTGTCATCCCAACTTCAAATATAGTTATGACAACTCTTATAGTTTATAGAACTTTTGAATTTCTGTGAAGGTTGAAAAGTGAATTTAGACTTTAAAAATTGCTGACTAAAAACCTTTACCTAAATATGGTTCAAAAAATAAAAAATGGGATAAGAATAAAAGCAAGCTAGATTATTTTTTAAAGGAATGGCTCTGAAAGGAATGGGATAAAAGAAAAAAAAAAAGAGCTTTAAAAATCCATTTAACCAGCTGTATTCATTGGGATGATTACTTGGCAGAAACGATGTGTAGAGATACATTTGGGATCTGAATAAAAATGTATCATTCTTTATATTAATTCAGATTCTAACTCTAATCAATTTTATTACCAGTTACCTACCTCAATCTATACTTATGATACATTTGGAGTCAGAACATCAATTTAACTTGTAGGAATTTAATTATATTTGATAATATATTCGCTTTTCATTATTCTGCTCGTAGTTCTAACAACTCAGACTCAATGGTGCTTGCAATGAGAGGAGGAAAATTGCTTGAGGAAAGCATCATGCTCTTTTTTCCCTGTGCCTGCCTGCCTTTCTTCCTGCCTTAACAAATCTCAGTGAACAGAAATAATGCGACATTGCAAGTATTACATGTGCAATGTATCTGTGTGAAAATATCTATTTTAAAGATGAAAAACACGATCTAATTACTGACAAATATTAACAGATGAACTTTAGCAATTGGTCTTGATATAGGAAACACTAACTTGAATCTAAAATCAGCAAAATTGGTGGTGTTATTGTTGTGTAGTGAATTTTGTTCCCTCAAATTCATATGTTAAGCTCTTGTATTTGGAGATTGGGCCTTTAAAAAGGTACTCTTATTTGAGGCCGTAGGGTGAATGTCTACTCAACAGGGCTGGTTACCTCCTAAGGAAGAAAGAGACACCCAAGGTGTCTGCACGCAGAGGAAAGGTCATGTGAAGACACAGGAAAAGGCAGCCCTCTGACAGCCAAGGAAGAGTCCTTAGAGAAACCGAAGCTGAGGTTGAGAAAGAAGGATCACAGGTTTGAGGCCAGCCTCAGCAACTTAGCAAGACCCTGATCTCAAAACTAAAAATAAAAAAAAGGGCTGAAAGTGTAGCTCAGAGATAGAATGTCCTCCCTCGATTAAATGGCTCAATCCTCCCCCAACCTCTGCCCCCCCCTCCACATTATGGTGGGAGGGGGGAGAAGGAAGGAAAACCAAACTTGCCCCCCTCCACAGCTGCCAGAACTGTGGGAAAGTTAGTTTCTACTCTTTAAGTCACACAGTCCATACTATTTTGTTGTGGCAGCCCATGCTGACTAAAACAATTATACTTTTGGAATTTGACAACAAAAAGGTTGTGAAATTTTGCTTTATTTTCAATTGATATATAAGTACCTACCTAATAGTCTTGATTCTGTCTCTTGGCTCACAAAGCCTAATACTTTTACTACCTGGCCATTAACAAAGTAATGCTACTTTTTCCTCAAGTGACACATTTCTACACAGAACTTTTATGAGGATTTATGTGCTGTTTTAAAATGACATCCACTACATTGTACTTTCTATTGTTTGCTATTTCAATATTCATTCCATCACTCTTATTAAGCAGACAATGACTGTGTAAAAGGACAACATATTTTTCTTCTCCTGTGGCCTGTAACTATTACCAGCAATTGCTTAACATTTATTATGAATTAATTATGATAGGGAAGGAAAATAAATGCAAACAATGAATTCACTTCTTAACTTACACATTTTATAAATTTATCCAGATGTTACTCACTTTTTTAAGCCCGAAAGTTAGAGATAAGTTTCTGCCACCCCTCCAGTCCTATTATATTCCAAATGGAAACACTTCAGAAAGTGCTGTCATGTTATGATGTTTAATAGTTACTATTTCTCCTCTGTATTCCTAGTCCATCACTCTGATTGGGAACATCCTGATTTTTCGTGGACACCCACATTGTCAGTTTTCTGACTTCCTGACTCCATTTCCATCAGTATCTCAATGGCAGAGGGCTTTTAAAAATAGGAATGGACATGCCAGTCACCTGCTCCAAACATGTCACAGGCTGCTCCATGTTTTTGGCTAATGAGTTTTCACTTCTTACTTTGGTAGATGGGTTATCTTGTAATTATACTATTCTAAACTTGGAAAATAAGCTAGAAAATTAATGGAAACTGTGTGTGGAAGGAAGGTGGTAAGGGAAACTAAATATAATTAAGAAACCTAAATATTTTTATGACATTTAAAACCTAACCAAATTGGCTCTGGCTCCTTATAGTTGGCTTTATTTACTAGTATTTGAACTTATGCACAAAGGTAAATAAATCATATATATAAACCATATATATATATATATATATATATATATATATATATATGTCAGTGGAAAAGGTGAAACATTTAAGCAAATACTATTTGTATTTTACTGTACATTAAGTGAATTCCTAATCTTTCATCTTTTTTAGGATCTATCTTAAGAACTTAATGATATAATTTACCAAACTCCAAGACTAAGGCTCCAGCAGAGCTATGTCTGGTGAAAGACTACTTTCTGGTGTGCAGATGGCTGCCTTTGTTTTATCCTTACTTGGTGGAGAGAGCACAGAGAATGAAAGCTCTGTCTGTTTATACAAAGCATCAAACCTATTCACGAGGGCTCCATCCTCATGATGCAATCACTTCCTAAAGACCCTCCTTCCTAATACCATCACATTGGGAGTTGTTATTTCAACACAAGAATTTGGGGAGACACAAACATTCAGTCCATAACAATGGCAAACTAAAAATATTACTTTTCCAGGGAGAATGAAGACTTTTTCTCATTGCTTTAATATCCTGTGTGCTTAACATGAACCTGTTCTTAAAAAAAAGCATAAGGTGTGACCAATAAATCCTGTGGTCATATAGCTTGAACACTATTCAAAAGGTAGTAAAATAAATTTTCACTTTCTATTTACGACAGCCACAAAATGCACATTAGACCCTCACTAATCCCTTTTAAAATTCTCATTATTTAATCTAAAACTGTACTTTTGAGGCAAAAAGGCAATTTTTCTCAAGTTTGAGTTTAAAATGTTATATAAATAAGCCTAATTGAAACTTACATATTTCAAATTTAAATGCTGATTATAAGTCTTTATAAAACCCTGCAGATGCTGTGGTTCCTGTATTTTAGATAATCGTTCTACTTTTCTGTAACCTCAAAAGAGGTTAAGTAAAATGGGATTAAATAAAAGTACAGAGAATGTAAAAGATTCTTGGTACTTTAGCTGCTACAACCACTCTTTCCTAGTGAGGTTATAGACTCTTTCTTTCTTTTTTCTTCTTTCTTTCGATATTTTTCTTTTGAAAATGGGTAAAGAAGCAAATCAATACAGAAAAATAGTATAACATTGTTATAATGCATTTATAGGAAACATTATTATTATAGTACATGGGGAGTAGTAATAGACATGAGAGAGAAGGAGCTTTGGCAGTCCTGTTCTATTTTTGATGAGGCAAAGAGTTTTACACAATTTACTGGCTTGTCACTCTTAGGAGCTGAGAACATGTTTGCATTCTGTGTCCCTAGAAGCCTTCAGAAACTACAGAAGAGTGTGACACAGAAAGCAGCATTTTTATTTTTGAGCCTTTGCCCCACCTCCATTTTTCCTTTTAGGGTTGCAATCTAAGAATTATTCTTTTCTAATTTATTTGCTACATAATAGAAATAAAATACCAAAATAAATTTGAAAATTATTTCACAGGTGGGCCCATCAGTCCTATTTCAGAAACTGTATTTATGTATATTTTATCAAGTCAGTATGTAATTCTGAATATACAATTCTAGCAATATGTCCTAAATGGGATTGGAAAGGCATGGAGAAGATAAAAATTAAATTCATTGGCTTATAATAAATCCAAAGAAATAAATATGCTAATAAAAGTTCTGACTGGTACATCACAAGAATGTTAGTAAACTATTAGTTTGTGATAATTAGAATAATAATATTTTAACTATTATCATTATTGACTGTAGTTTTGACAACAGAATTATAGACAGTTTAATGAATACAATAGTGAATTAATCTTCTCGTAGGTAGAAGGTGCAAGTACTCATACTAAGTAAATATAAATGAAATATCATTTTAGGCTAAAAGATTTACACATTCAGTCCAAAAAATTATATTTAAAGATTTAATTTAAAAAATCAGGTGCAGATAGAGAAAGACAAAAATCTGTATCATTGGTGGGAAATGAATCACTGAGTAAGAATAACCTAGTCCTTATTCAAGAAAGCAGGTGTGTGTGTGTGTGTGTGTGTGTGTGTGTGTGTCTGTGTGTGTGTGTGTGTGTGTGTGTGTGTGTTTAAAAGAGAGAGAAAGAAAGGAGGAAGAGATAGAGAGAGACCCATGAACATATGTGGACCTAATCAACTAACACATTATCCCCTACATTAAGATAATTTGATGGATTTTTATTTGTTTTCTTTATATCCAGGAGGAAAATAAATCTGGATTGTAAATTGTAAAATACACCTGATTTAAAAATATAATAGATAAGACTATAAATCAGTGAAAGACAAAAAAAGAGAAAATCATTAAAAATAAAATCTGATGTATAATTATAATGCCCTAACAAAAACATGAATTGTACCTAAATGAAGTCATCAAAAGATTACTTTCTTTACCTGTAGGAGGTAGAAAATCACCTCCTAAATATGACTAATGCCCTAAGTCCTCAAATTTGTGATTAGAGTACCTTACAGTTTATATTAGTTGGGATTTTGCAGAAAACAATATTAAATAAAAATGCAAATTTGCAGAACATTCATAAGCTTTAATATTATAATACACATATGTTCATAAATGAAGATATACATGAAGATATTCACAGATATAGAAATATAATGTAAATATTATAACTAATTTAGAAAATAAAACATAATCAGTTAGACAAATGAAATTCACTCTGGTTGATGATTTTGGATACTATGAGATGATAGTCAACTTGGGTAGAATATTTATGAATTATCTTAGTTTTTTAAAAAAATATATTTTTGTGTTAGCATATGGAATACTGTTAAGAGTCCCAATAGACAAAACAATTAAATTTCTGGAATTATTATATTTATTTGTATAATACTAAATTCATTTTAATTTGAAAATATAGTGAAAATCAAAATAACATCTGATTTTTCCTCACTAGTTTTGTATTAACAGATTTTGAGTTTTTCATTAATTTTAGGAGTGAACTTTGGGTTTAATAATTCAGAAGATATTATTAACTTCTGCTGCCACCTGGAACCATAAGTACAAGAATGACAAGGGAGAGGGAGGCCTTAAGGTCAGCTTAATTTTTCTTTACTGTGGCCTAATCTATTAATTTCTCTAAAGAAAAATTGGCTCTTTTTGTCCTGAGACATTAGGAATAGTTGTGTATAGCAAAGGAAGAATTTGGAAAGCATGGCATTCCACAAAATTCTGAATTATTATGTTAATTTCAATCTTAATGTCCTCTACAAAATTGCAAACTATCTCACAATTATAAAAGATTTTACATCTACATACTTTTTATTAAATTATAAAACTAAGTAGAATATTCACAAACAGCAAACATTCATTACACAATGAAGGCACTCAAAAGTCCCATTATTATCCATTTTGAATTATTTATCACATTTAACAATTTTATCCTTCAAGATACAGCATTCTTACATCTTATTACAGTGAAAATGGGAAATAATACGCTAAAAAGGAGCTTATATGTATGTTAATTAACATATTTATCTTCTCCTCATTGTGTATGCCTGAAAGGTGCTTAGATAGGCACTTTATGTAATCGGTATAGTCCATAACACAGAAGTCGAGTTTTAAAAATTCACTAGTATAGCTTTGTAATAGAGATTCTATAAATTATAAATAATCTACAGAATGGTTTGGAAGAACAAGGAACCCGAAGTGGAAACTCCTAGATTTAATCTTTGCCCCCTTCTAAACAGATTATGTTTTAAGATTATTTGTGTCATGGTTTGAAAAATACACAATGTGCATTTGGTAGGTGTCCCCACAAGATTTACAATTTTTATGTATCACAAAATTTAAAAAAGTACTTAATTGTAGAATTATTTTTCTTGTAAAAAAGTTATTTTTATATTCTCTTATTGGCACAGTGTAGTCTCACATCATAATGTAGTTCAGAGTTAATTATAGAATTATAAATACATTTATCAATGGAGCATTAAGTTTCAGTCCTATCAACCTGGCACAGTGGTACATTCCTGTAATCCCTGTACAAGGCAGACTGAGACTGAAGAATTGCAGGTTCAAGGCCAGATTCAGCAGCTTAGTGAGACCTTCAGCAACTTAGCATGACCTGGTTTCAAAAAAATAAAGGAGGACTGAGAGTGTAGCTCGGAGTTAACACCCATGGTTTCAGTAATACCCAGTACCCCTGACCCCACATATAATCATCCTGTAACAGACAAATAAAACATGCTGTTCATTAAGTTTTTCTGACACAAATTCAAGACTTTCCCATTTCTTCCTGGAGAGTTCAAGTGTAAAGGAGCCAGAACATGCTGGCAAAGGAAAACAGCTAAAGGGGGCTAGACATACTTGCATATTAATTTAGTAAGCAAATAATTTGAGGAAGCTTAAATTTATTTGCATCTCTTATGAGTTAATCTTTGAGAATCAACGTTTTATTAATATAGTGTCAGCATTGCAATTTCAAGCTTACATGTCTGTGCAAGTTGAAAATCTACTGGAAGAAATAATTTTGAATTCTTCATCATTGTATCCTAGTTTGTCATTGTTCCTTCACCTCTTTCTTGTCTTCCCCCCAATAATAAAACTTTTGAATAATGCTTAGTATATCCTAGAAACTACTCACAGATCACTGGATATATTATATCCTTTAATCATAATATACACATAAGGTCCGAACTATTGTTATCATTTTAACTTTACAGATAAGGAACTGAAGCATAGAAAGACTAAGATACTTTCCAGTGTCTCAGAGCTGGAAAATGGCAAAACTAGTATTAAATCAACAGCGTAACTCTTCAGATAGCACTTTTTTCAATTAAAGCATTTTTTTTCTTATATGTTTTCCACAAATGAAGTATCTGCTTCCTTATTTGATTTTTCACTGCAGTTCAGTACAATGGTCAAGGCAGTCATTATATTTTCAAAAGTAAGGAGGAGGGAGAATTAATGAGGGAAACACTTCCATCAATGTTATGTACTCATGTGAAATTATAAATGCCAACCTCAATATCATGTATGAAGAAGGGACAGGAGTGGCGGGCAAGGCAGCCAGAGAGAAGTTCAACAAGTGCTGCATGCATGCATGTCTCTATCATTCTGAACTACATTATGATGTGAGAGTACCATGCACCAATAATATTGAGGCAGAGCAGAGGACCCAGGAGCAGAAAGAATTAAAGTGACCATCTGAATCCTCTTTTCTATGAGGTTGGGGGAAGTGAGTAGGAAGGTGAGAGACTGATGGGCACCAGGGAATTAGGGTCCTGTCTAGCCCACAGATAATCATTCAAACTAAGGATCAAAATTGTGCAAAAGTCGTTGGTTTCTCCAAACCCAATTATGACCAATCATTAAAAAACAGATAGAAAACCCCAGGGAGATTTAAAAGGACTCTAAGGGCTTAGAGGTCACTCTCTAGAAACCCCCTTCCCTCCTGCCAGCCCCAGGGGAGCTGCTTTGCCCTCTATATATCCCTAACTTAAACTTCATATTTCTATACCCTTACTAGTTCATGGACTTCACTCATCGCAATTCACAGGACAAGTACCTAAATAAGAGGAGACACCCCCATTTCAATAATATGCAAAAACAAACAAAAAGCTGGGGATGCAGATGCAAATAACCCAAAGTTTTGTCAAAAAGAAAATGTTCAAATAATATCTGAAAAGGGAAATCCTAAGTATAATTCTAGTCTTCTTTCATGTATATCATCCTAAATTCACGGGGTAGATATAGTCAAAGAAGTATAAGCTATATTAAGATAACATTCTAAATTTTAAAATCACTTCCACAACATTAAGTATATGTCAAAATATTAAAATAAATATTTTTTTACTAAAGCAAAGCTTGGACAGCATGAGCAGTAATGCATGTAGACCAAGGTGAAGAATGATTGTGCCAATATCTCTAAGAAACTAATTGCATAGAGGATTTCAAAAGCTCAGCAGAAATTCTACACATGATGGGAATAACTCATCATGCATACCCACCCCACTTATCCCTGCCCCACAGACTACTTTACTGCATATTCTTTCCTGCCCTGCTTTAAATGCCTACTTAAAAAGTCATTAAACTAATAGGAATGTGTACTGAGAAAATTCATGATAATCTGTATGCTAATATAGATTTTGTTTACTTTCTATTCTCCCTTAAGCTTGAATAGATTGGAAGGCTATATCTTTGTGGTTTCATGGCCTTATTGTTTTTATGTAATCTCTAGAAAAATGATTTTAATCAATTCCCTGGGGCCACTAGAACCTCAATCTTGTCACTTAAAATATAAAAAGTGGTGTCCTAATTACTTGTCATTATAATCAAATATGATCACATGTAATAACTATCTCTATGAAATGTAAAGTAAATAAATAAATAAATAAAAAGTTGATATATAAGCGGGTGTGGTGGGGCACGCTTGTAATCCCAGTACTTTGGGAGGTTGAGACAGGAGGATCACAGGTTCACAGCCAGCCTCAGCTACTTAGTGAGGCTCTGCTACTTAGTGAGATCCTGTTTCAAAATAAAGAATAAAAGTAGAACTAGGGGTATAGCTTGGAGGTAGAATGCCCCTGGGTTCAATCCCCAGTACCACACACATAACACAAAAGTGTTGATATATAAAACAAAGTCACATGAGGAATTCTGAAGAAATTTTAATCGCTCTGTGTTTAGTTCTCTTTCCACTTTTTATGATATATGTTGGGATACATTGAATTTTATTATAAGATAGGTAAAGAAGAAAAGCTAGGATGTTATGCAAGGAAGTTTATTTCTCTCTTCCACAAGAATAATAACATGAAGTCTGTTATCATAGTCTTATTTTTAAAGGATCTATTTATTTTCAGTTCTGTGTTTTTTTTTTTTTTTTCCTTTTTTTTTTCCCCATTGTTTTACTGATCCTCACCACTTCTCTGAGTAGAGAACACCTGACCATGATTCTGGGCAAACTCTTGTTCCTGATCTAGATAAACAAATTCAAATTCTCTTCAAACAACTGCTTCTAAATAGAATAAAAACAATACTGTTTGTTGGATCTGTGTATTCAGCTAAGGTAAATGTGCCATACCAAATAAATACTTGATGTTTTTAAACAACTAAGCAGCTAGGAAAGTAAAATTTCTTACCCTTATCTTCACCAGATTCTGAATGTATTTTATTCTCTATTCCTTTTTTTCTTTTTCATATCTCTATGTCCTAAAAAATTAGTTCATTCTTAAAACTAAGTTTATATTTTCTAGTTAGTGTCTAGCCTCCTTCAGTCCAGCATCTTTCAACACTGAACACTGAAATTCCCTTAATACAGTGAATCATTTTAATCTTTATATTTTACTTGTTCTTTGCACATTAAATCTATTTTTTTTCTTGAAATTATCTCCTATCTGTTTTTTGTAAAATTAGATCTGGGTAATTATTCCTACTTATGAACATTTCTTCTTAGACTCTGTATACATTTGTTCTCTTATTTTATTCTCTGTCTCCTTCTTCTCTTCCTCCTCTTCCTCATTTTCTTCCTCCATCTCCTTCTTCTCCCTTCCCATCAACTTTCTGACTTTAATGCAAAAGGTTTCCCTTGACGCTCTTGATTATAAAATCCATCCTATGGTTTACTAGTTATACTCTAAAACTCCTAAATCTGAATATCCAGTCCTTGAGACTTTCATGAATTCGGGACAAATATATAAGCAAATCCTATATATCTCTTCCAGGCTTTCCTGTAGATCTGTGAAAGTAAATCAGCAGCATATGAAATATGCTTGTCTACATTATTTCCTATATTGATTTATGACACTATAAACTATCAAGTTTCTCAAATCAGAAATTGGGGAATCAATTTAGACTATTCTGACATTTTTGTTCTTTCTTTCAGATCTATTTGTCATTAAATTTTATATACTCAACTTAATATATTGACCAGCTCTGCTTCCACAGTTTCTGACCTCATAGTATCCTGGATATTAGCATCTAATGGAATAGTATCATTATATAAGGTCATGTGGCTAGGAGTGCCCCAACAAATGCTCTTCCCAACTGCAAATGAAAAGTGCTTTTAGGAAAATGCAAATTGAGTTTCTTTATTTCTGTACTTAAAATCATTCAGTGGTATCTGTTAACTGTAAAATCAATCCTAAATGCCTAGAAATAGAATAAAGATTATGTGATTTACTCCTCCTAGCTTTGTAAAATTTACGGCATTGTTTTCTCGCAAATCATAAACTGTAACAATATTTGACTACTTCTAATCCTAGAATATTATAATATACTTTGCCTTCAGTCCTATACTCATGTGTTTCATTTGCCTGGCACATTATTATACTCTATACATTATGTTCTATATGAATACATATAAATATATACTTTATATTTTACTCTGTACAAATCAAACTCCAGTTAAATTATCAGTTCTAGAGTAAGACATACATTGTATAACTAACTTCTTGAGTTAGACTGACCTGAATTATCTTCTATATGAGTCTTTTATTTTTATCAATTAAATTATTATTATTATTATTTTGGTCAGATTCACATATAGCCTTGTCTTAGATTCTCTTCTTGTGATTATTTTTTGCTACTAATTGTGTTGAAACATAAACTTAATATTTATTTATTTATTTATTTATTTTGTGGTAATGGAGATTGAACCTAAGGCATTCTACCTCTGAGCTGTACCCCCAGCTGTATGTATTTATTCATTCATTCATTCAATGTATGTATATATGTAGGTATGTATTTGTTTATGTTTATCTATCCAGCTATCTATCTATCTATCTATCTATCTATCTATCATCTATCTATTTATGTTTTATTTTGAAACAGGGTCTCCCTAAATTGCTCAGAATCTTGCAATGTTGCAGAGGCTGGTCTTGAACCTGTGATCTTTCTGTCTTAGCCTCCCAAGTATTGGTATTGCAAGCATGCAACACTGCACCTGGATGAACCTTAATTCTCAACAGACTTAACTCCAACTTTTCTTCAAAGGCATTCCGGTTGAATTTGATTACAGTAATTGCATTTCCTCTGCTTTCCTTTGAATAAGCTGCCACATATTCACTGTCTCCACTCATTTACTGGAAAGGCCTTGCATAACTCGCCTATACCTTCAGCAACACTAAAGAGGAACATTAAAGGTCCTTCTGTGATCCATGTGGCCATACCCTGGTTGCTGCTGCAGTAAGATGTCCACCAGTGGATTTGTACAATCCCTCTATTAAGAAATCGTGGCATTTGGAATCAAAATTTAATTGACTTTTAGTGGGAGAAGGAAGGCCTTGTTACATCACCACAGCAACCATGTAGCCCTCACTCTTTCTCAACACTAATCAGTTTGTATCATCATTGATTAGTTTTTATACTCTAGTAATGTATAAAATATAATAACATCATTTTGACATGTTTTCTTTCTCTCTTTTAATACAATTAATGACTGTGAAGTATTTGCATTTTGTAAGTAGCAATTTTTTTGTTGTTGTTGTTACCACTGAGTAGTATTCTACTGCATGGATATACCACAATTAACCCATTCTTCTTGTGGTGACATGTAAGTTGTTTCTTAGATTTGGTCAATATAAATAAAGTTTCTATCAAAATTCACTAATAATTATTTGCTGAACATATGCTTTCAATTTTTATGATAGTGAATTAATAAAATTATTTCTGTATTCATTTTCAATGAGTCTTGGTCACTGTTAACATTCATGGAAATATTTTTAAATGGTAGGGTATAAATTTTGCATTTTTTAATGATATATCTACAATCATCAGCAAAAAAGGTCTGCCCCACTTCTCTCATCGGCAAAATGGAGATGAAATATAGCATACAGCACTTTGATAAAAATAATAACAAATATGAAGTATAAAAATCTCATTATCATTAATTTTATGACATGACAAAAGTGGTAAAATATGAAAAATATTTAATTAATATACTTTTATATACATATATATATTTTTTTCAGTATTGGAGATTGAACTCAGGGGCATTCTACCTTCGAGCTATACCCCCAGCCCTAGTTTTTATTCTTTATTTTGAAACAGGGTCTCACTAAGTTGCAGAGTGCCTCACTAAGTAGCTGAGGCCGGCAGCGAACCCGGATCCTCCGGTCTCAGCCTCCCAAATGCTGCGATTACAAGCCTGCGCCACCACACCCGGCTCTAAATGAATATATATTTATAAGACAAAACTTCAACACCTCCAACTAATATGGCAAAATTGTCCGTAATTGATGTCATTAATTTGACTAGTTTCTTGGCTTCTATAGAGGAATGTGCAGTTAGAAAAATCCATTACTTAGTGAAACTTAACACACTTAGTATCATGTGAGTAATATTATCTACTACAACAAATACTAATTTTCCATCTGAAACTGCTTTTGATTTGTATTAATGTGTCTGATGCTTTGCTTTAAATGATAAAAGTGACTACCTGAATTATGCTAAGATTATTAAAGTTTTTGTGATAATTGATTTTTACTCTTTTTTTTTTTTTTTGGCAGTACTGAGGATTACATTTAGCGGCATTCTACCCTCACATGGAAGTCCATGCAACAGAGTCAGTATTAAAAAACATATTTTTGGTTTTATGAAATTAATTTTCAAGTAGAGTTAAACTTGAATTGTAAATGGGAAGATAGTTTACTCTGCATATAAAATCATTGCATATTATAATTTGTGAATATATAAATATTTTGAACAACAGTATCTGGGTTTTCTTTGGTTAAAGTTCATATCTCTTTCCTTTCCTTCTGCTCCTATGGACTAAAATTAACATGTATGAAGTTGGGAAATTAAATATAAACTTTCACATATTTCCTTTACAAATAACCATGAAATGTGCAACTAGGACAACATCGCAGAAATCATATTTTATATTTTTTTCTAAGAGAACAAATTCTTGAAAAGTAACTAAAATATTAAAATCAAATTCTACAAAGAATAAATTTTAGAGTCACTGCACAATTTCTGGTGTTCATCACATTATCTTCTAAACACATAAACATACACACATATTTATTTATAGTTATATTTAGCATGCTTAATTCAAATGTAGAAATTTGGAATCCCAGTACTTGGGAGGCTGAGACAGGAGGATCCGGGTTCGTGGCCAGCCTCAGCTACTTAGTGAGGCCCTCCACAACTTAGTGAAACCCTGTTTCAAAGTAAATAAAAGGTTTGGGCATGATGCAGCCCAGAGGTAGAATGCCCCTGGGTTCAATCCCCAGTACTGCAAAAAAACAAAACAAAAACCTATATTACAAAGGAATTAAAATTTAAATGTACAGCTAAACAAGATTTTCAAAATCTCCTACTGTGAATTAAATTCCATTATAATTATTGCTTAAAGATGGCATACTTATGAGCTTCTACAAATCTCAAATCTGTTTACATACATAACAGCATACCTGAATATCTTTTCCATTGTTTTCTATATCTTATTTCTTCATATCTTTTCCATATCTTATTTGTTCTGAATATTCCCAGTGTTTTTATTTTCCAAGTTGCTCAAATTTTCTGTTTCTTTGCACATGTGGATTCCTCTCTTCAAAATTCTTGGCAATTTCGGAATCTTTGGAAGGCTCAGGAAAAACCTTGTTTCTTTGGGGACTTCCATTATTGAGTACTTTAACACAATGAATGTTTGCAATGTTTTCTGAAAGACATAGAACATAGAGTAAATCCACCAGTATTTTAAAAATATCATTTACTCTGTTCTTCATATTTCTCAGTCATCTTTTTCTTAATCAAATGCATAGTTTCTTACTATATCCAGCTAATATAGATGTGATTAGCAAGTATTGTTTTTTTTTTTTTTCTTTGATCACATTGTTAACCTTTTTCACTATGCCCATGGTTGCTAATGTGTGGGAGTCTTCCAGCCAAAATTCTCTCTGTGAATATTTACAATTGTAAGCTCTCCTAAGTGTGTTCATTTACTTAAGGTGTGGAGATGCTGTATTGTTTTATACTAATGTGGATTAAACTTCAATTTCAATAAGAGATTTTGAGCATACTACCCATCACCAAAATTGTACTTTATATGCTCTTTAACTTCTTGAGAACATTTGATGCAATTAGATAAAGTGAATATATATATGGATATATATATATATATATATATGATAACAGAGTATAGATTAATCTTTTAGTACTTAAAATGTGTATGTACAAAATATTTTAAATCAAAATATTTGTGTAGTATTGGACTCAATATCTGAGCACACATTCTATGGAAAGCCTTCAAATATTAAAATTATTATATCCTTAGAGAAAGCCAAATAATATTCTCTATAGGTTTATGTTTTGGCACAGTTCATTTTTATCAGTTTTGAATAATTTAGCACTTTTGTCTGTAGGGATAATAGGCAATTTCTAAGTCTTTGAAGATGTCAATTATATAGAAATCTCAGGATGTAATTACTGAGATACCTAAGTGCATTATTAAAATGCATCAACTCATGTGTGTGTTTTTCACATGTTAAATAGACACCTGTGTGCAAATTTTCTTGTAAAAATACAATATAAATCCATTCTTCTTTATATTTTATTGTTTTTCTTAGTATATAAAAGATATATCTTCTTTATTCAGCTAGTACAAATAAGTGCTTTGACTTTGCTTTAGTAAAATTTTGGTAATGATTTGCAGTAAAATTATTTGTGCTTATTTGGTTTTATTTATTTAAGATAATTTTCAAATTCTGCTTGCCTTCATATTGTGTGTTAATTCTGGCTATCTTACAACAACCTCAAGTGTTTCTATAATTTGCTAAATGAGGTTAGTTACCAGGAATGACTGTTCAGAGCTTCTGCATTTTAATCACACACATTAATAAAGTAGACTGATTCATATCTATGCTTCCTCAATATGGAGTGATTTATGTTTGTGTCCTTCAGTATAAAAGGGATATTCTTGGTATGAGGCTGTATTCACTGTATTCAATTCATACTTTCCCAATATGATTATGAGAAAAATCCAAATTCACAGTATTCTACCAAAATAACATCTATTTAAAAGATTCTGGTAATGAAATATAATTAATAATAGTCATTTTTACAACTTTTTTTCCCTCAGTAATTTGAATGTCATAGATTATAATTTGAGAAATAATCCACCTTTGTTGAGTTCATTTTTATATTAATAATATTTTACTAAAGATTTTCTCTTTTTTAAAATTATTCAACCACTGTGCTTTAGGGATGACTTATATTTTTTCTCTTCAGCTGTTACTTATGATTTGCTGAAGTCTATAACTGAAAGGAAAAGATTGCCAAAGTGATAATATTGAGATTGACAGGTGGTGCTAAGAAAGCAAATCACATTTGGACTTAGAAGCCACTAACCAAAATAGTAACTGGGTCCAAAATACTTTGCACAAATCAAAACAAACTGCTTCTGATTGTAGCAACTATCTGGAAAATAACTGAGTAAACTATAATACTTATGTGTTATATAAATATAGATCTGCATATATATATGTGGAGAGTATATATATATGTATATATATATGGAGAGTATATATATATATATAATATAATATATTTGAAGAGAGTATATATATATATGAGAGTATATATATAATATAATATATTTGGAGAGTATATATATATATATTCTCCACAATGTTCAAATATATTATTTTTTAAATATATTATATTTTTTAAAGTGTGGTAAGAATACATAACAGCGATTTGCCCTTTTAACAAGTATTTTAGGGTTAATTCAGTATGGTTACCTGTTATCACAATGCTGTACAGCAGTTCTCCAGAACTATTCACCTTGAATAACTCCAACTTCATATTCACTGAATAAAAACATTTCTGGCAACCAACATTGTATTCCATTTCTGTGAACATCAGAGGTTGAGAGAATAGCGTTCATTTCCAGTATGTTATATTTACTTTAATGTTATTAAAAATAAACATTTAGCATTTCTTATTAGCTCATAATCCACTATTTTAGAAGTGTCAATATTCTTAATAACTCTATACTAAGCTTCATTTTTTAAAATTCTTTTTCTTTGTAAATGGCAAAGTTTTCTGTTGGCTTTTTTTGTTTGTTTGTTTTGTTTTGTTTTTTGTTTGTTTGTGTTTTTTTTTTTTTTTTTGGTTGTGTTGGTACTGGGGATTGAGCCCAGAGAGGGTATTCTATCTCTAAGCTATATCCCCAATCCTTTTTATTTATTTATTTTTTTTTTGGAAATAAAGGTCTTGTTAGGTTGCTGAAAGCCTCATTATGATCCTGAGGCCTTCCTCGAACCTGTAATCCTCTTGTCTCAGTCTCTCAAGTACTGGAATTACAGACATGTGTCACCATATCCAATATAAAATTTCATATGATAACACATTATCCATTATACTTCCAAAAGAAGTATAAACACCCATTTTTGGCATAAAACCACTTCTTTTTTAATATTGGCTGTTATTTGTCAATTTTACATTGGCATATACTGATATCAGGCATTATTTCCTGTAAGTACAATTAGACATGAAAATGAAATGAAGAGAAATGCTGTGTTAAAGTTTATTCTTGCAATAAATAAGTATATGACAAATAATGCGTGTGAAAACAGTGGCTTACATGTTTTGAAACCATGCTTAAAAATATAGTGCTTATTTGAATTTATCAGTGTTATGCTTTCATTCATTAAAGGAAAGAAACAAGAGTATGAAGAGAGCCTTACAGAATGGGAGACAAATCTTTACCAGTTACTCGTCTAACAGAGGATTAATATCCTAAATATATAAAAGACTCAAACATCTTAACACTTGAAAAATAATTAACCCAATCAATAAATGGGTAAATGAACTGAGCAGACATTTCTCAGAAGAAATACAAATAACCAACAAATATTTGAGAAAATGTTCAACATCCTTAGCAATCAGGGAAGTGAAAATCAAAACTACACAGATTTTAACTTGCTCCCATTAGAATGGCAGCCTCAAGAATACAAATAATAATAAATGCTGGCATTGATGTGAGGAAAAAGAACACTTACAATGCGCTTGATGGGATTGTAAATTAGTACAACCTCTATGGAAGTCAATATGGAGGTTCCTCAAAAGACTAGAAAAGGAACCACCGTATGACCCTGCTATGCCACTCCTTGGTATTATTTCAAAAGAAGTAAAGTCAGCATACTATAGCTATACATATTCATGTTTATAGCAGGGCAGTTCACAAGAGCCACATTATGTAAGCACTCGGGGGGTTGTCAGAAGATGAATAAATAAAGAAAACTTGTTATATGCTCATAAGGATGCATATAACACAGAGATGAAGAACAAAATTATGTCATTTGATAAAAAGTAGGTAAGAATTGAGAATTTCATGCTGAGTGAATAAACCAAACTGAGAAAGTGATGGGTCCCATGATTTGTTTTTTGTTTGTTTGTTTGTTTTGTCTTTGTTTTTTTGTTTTGATACGTGGAAGCTAAAGAGAAAATAAGAAGGAAAAAAGACCTCACAAAATAGAACAGATACCAGTAGAGTATTGGAAAATAATGGGGTTGGGGAAAGTAGAAGCACAGGGAAAGAAAAAGATCAAATTATGACATGTGCATGTAGTACTGTATCAATGTGAGACCCTCTGTAATGTGTAAGAATAATGTACCAATAAACAATAATATTTGATTGAGTGGCTATCATATGTTAAACAATATACCATGAGAAAGTTAGAGTTCAATGGGATAAATATGCAAGCAGACACTTTTTGGTTTTTTTTGCGGTACTGGGGATTGAACTCAGGGGCACTCTATCTCCAAGCTATACCTCCAGCCCTAGTTTTTCTTTATTTTGAAACAGGGTCTCACTAAATTGCGGAGGGCCTCACTAGGTAGTTGAGGCTGGCTGCGAACCCGGATCCTCTGGTCTCAGCCTCCCGAATGCTGGGATTACAAACGTGCACCACCACGCCCGGTTTAAGCAGACACATTTTTAAAACCAATTGCAGTAAATGTTAGGAAATAAAATTATGTGCAAAAAAAAAAAAGAGGGAGGATTTTTTTTGCCACATGGGAGTTCAAACGCCCTTTCTGAGTAGGCACTGCTGAGCTGGTTAAGGAATGCATGAAGAAAAAAACATATCTGATAAAGAAGAGAGGAAGTGAGTTGTAAGCAGAAGTTTCAAAAGGCTGTACAAAGGCACTTACGGATCATGAAGGCTGTCATGGTTGAGACATTAGAACAGTCTCACTGTAATTAAATGCAGGGGTTGATGGAATGAAGATATAGATTGGTAAATATGGTTAGTGAAGGTATGCTATGCAAATAAATGTTAATTTTAGGCTGAAAGTAATGCAAAAGTCATTGAAAATGTAAATACTGCAGTTTCAAAATCCTATACTTTTTTCTTTCACTTATTTTCTATTTACTCAAAATATCTTGTTTGACTGTCTGTGTAGATTGTCTACAATGAGTATGTCTACCATGAGTCACATATTCTCATATGTGCTGCTGGTAGAAGTGAACTGTCTCTGTTCTCATTTAACTTTTTTAATTGTAATAATACTAATCTAGGAAGAAAGAGCAGCACAAACCAGGGTGATGCGAAAGACTTGTAAGGGGGGAGCAGAACAGGAGAGTATTTCAATAACTCTTCTAAGAGACACTGAAGACCTAAAAGTCAGACAGTGAGTTTAAAGAAAGATTTATTTTAAATATTCTTCTGAGGTTTAATCAACAGGAGTTTGTGATCAGTTGCCCATGAAGAGAGATCATTTGAGGTAACTGGGAGTTACTGAGGTTTTTATCCCGGGGCAATTTTGTGTATGCAATTTAAAACTTTCTGATTATAGTTTAAAGTTAACTTTATGAAATTGCTAAGACACCTTTGGTATGGATTTTTGGAAACAATGACAATTCATAAAGACTTTGGTCCAAATTTAAAATGACACCTGCATTTTTCTAATTACAAAGATGGGAGCCAATTTAATTTCTTCTGAAAGAATCTAGATTTTCCTGGTACAAGTGGCCAGATGTATATGTGAGTGCTGAGTAGCAGAAATAATTTAGCCAAATATAAAATGAGCCTTTCATTTTCATGGAAGACTGAATCCTCAATAACACCCTTAAAACTCCCAAATCATTTTCAGGTGATATATAAAGATAATTGTTCTAAAATGTTTTTTTACTAGAAAAGAATATAGAAAAGGCAATTAAAATATACAAACACTTTCAGAAAAAGTGAGATATAACATAGTTTTCTGAATATATGTCAGATGTAAATGCATACTTCCACATTACAGATGGTAAATTATTCAATATTCAATATCTGAACATTTATAGAATGTACTTTGATATTCATAAGCTAAATCTTTTAGTAAAAACTTTCTTTTCTGATCTTGGGCTGAAAAAGCTCCATATTTAGAACTTAAAGGACAATAATGATCATTTGTCCAAATCCCTCAGATTTGCAGAGATAGAAACAGGACTCTAGAGGAATTAAATTTCTAAAACTGAACAGAATGATTTCCAAAGACAAGTACCACATTAGCATAGGACTGGGACTAGAAGCTAGGCCTCCTTATTTCCTAATCCCTGCACATAAATGATCCCATATCTTAGTGAAATTCCATGCTATTTCCACTCCAAGCCAGATTTATGAGTAGAAAATGTTTCATTTGTGCACAATCAGTTTGACAGGCCTCATTAAGGTGAAACTAAAAGTGAAGTTCCTTATCTTTTATAACATGTCGATAACTCTTTTGTGACATCAAAGACAGCTCTGAATTCTCATGAAATATAATTTGCTATGGTATTACTCTAACTAGAGTAAAACAGACTTACCAGTTGTAAAATTTTATCTTAATGTTTTCTTTATCATGGAGTGCCCAAACATATCTATTATTTAATTTTCATATTATCTATTTTTTTTTTTTTTTTTTTTTTTTTTTTTTTTTTTTTTTTTTTTTTTTTTTTTTGCGGTACTGGGGATTGAACTCAGGGGCATTCTACCTCCAAGCTATACCCCCAGCCCTGTTTTTTATTCTTTATTTTGAAACCGAGTCTCATTAAGTTGCGGAGTGCCTCACTCAGTAGCTGAGGCTAGCCGCAAACCCGGATCCTCCGGTCTCAGCCTCCCGAATGCTGGGATTACAAGCGTGCGCCACCACACCCGGCTCATATTATCTATTTTAATTAACTATATTATATATTTTGAAAGAACATGAGCCTTGTTTGTTTTGTTTGCTATACTAATCCCAGAATAGAAAAAAAAAAAAAAAGTAGCTACAGTGGTGTATGGATGGTCTTCCAGATTCATTCTGGTCTAATTATAGGAGTAGAGATACTTTTAATTTTAAATCAAGAGTGTGAATTGAATTTAAATATTTGTCAATAAAAAAGAAAATTTGAGAGTATCACACCAAAAGCATTAAAAATAACATTTAATATTAATATTAAAAATGTAATTCTTCACACCAAGTTTAAAGTATTGCTGATACCATGGATTAATGCAGCTAATATTTGACAAATACTGTTGAATAGTGAAATGTACTGTGAAAAATATGCAGGCTACACCTTTTTCGAATCCTGGTTTGGAATATCAGGAGGCTGAGAAAGGAGGTTCACAAGTTCAAGGCTAGCCTCAATAACTTAGACTCTTGGCAACTTAGTAAGAACCTGTTAAAAAAAATAAAAAAAGGGCTGGGATTCAATCTATAATACCATGAGGAATAAAAAAAAAAGCTTCTATGTCAAATAAGCAAGTACATTATCTAAGAGTAGCTTAAAGAATCAAACTTAATTTTGCTGACATAATGAAAATTTAGAGTTAACCCATTTTTGACATTGTACCAGTTTATTAAATATGACAGAGACAGTATCTGTCATTCTATAAGTCTTTCCCTCACAATCCAAAAATGGTTACTTAAATTCAAAGTCTGTATTCAGTGAATAATGAGAAAATAGAAAGATCTGAAGAATTCACACCTCTCTACTTTATTATCAATGAAAAGCTTTTGGAAGAATTATCAATATTTGTCTTGATGACCAATCCAAACATGTGACCACATCTATCTGCAAAAGAAGATGCAAAATAAATTATGTGATTGCTACACTTAATTTGGCACATCAATGCACCATGGCCTGAACTGGCATGACTGTGGCTTCAAAGCAGAATCTGGTGCAGCCCAATATCTTCCATGCATATAGACACAAATATCTTCAATATAATATTAACAAAGCAAATCCAATAAGCTCTACAAAATTATAAATTGTGACCAAGTAGAATTTATTCCAGGTATGCAAAGCTAGTTTGACATTTAATTATCCATTATAGCAATTCATCATAACCACAGGCTAAAGGAGAAATATCACATAATCATATAAATAGATGCAGAAAAAAATACTGACAAAATTAAACACCCATTCAGAATCATTTTTAATCAGTTGACTAGAAATTGGATAAAACTTCATCAAGTAGATGAAGAAATTATGCAACAAGCATACAGTTAACATTGTGTGTAATAATCAGAAGTTAAATATTTTCACAGTAAGATCAGAAATAATGTAAAGATATAACTTACCATGCTTCTTCAACATTGTATTGAAAGTCCCAAATAATATACAATAAAACTGTAATATAAAGTATTTAGGGAGATTGTATGTGTCTAGGAATTTGTCAATTTCTTCTAGATCTTCCATTTTGTTGGAGTATAGT
This sequence comes from Graphiurus murinus, assembly GCA_004027655.1. NCBI lineage: Eukaryota > Metazoa > Chordata > Mammalia > Rodentia > Gliridae > Graphiurus > Graphiurus murinus. The sequence goes on along the minus strand of PVLC010000119.1, from coordinate 168,855 downwards.
TTTTCAAAATAGTTTCTGACTATCTTCTATATTTCCATACTGTCAGTGGTAATATCACCTTTTTCATCTCTTATTTTGGAAATTTGGGTTGATTCTGTCTTTTGGTTAGATTGGCCAATGGTTTATCTATCTTGTTTATTTTTTCAAGAAACCAGCTTTTGGTTTTGTTGATCTTCTGTATTTTTTTTGTTCTCTAATTCATTAATTTCTGCTCTGATTTTCATGATTTCCTGTCTTCTACTGGCTTTGGGGCTAGATTGTTCTTGTTTTTCAAGGGCTTTGAGCTGTGTCATTAGGTTATTTATTTGGTGGTTTTCTGTTCTTATGTGGGCACTCATTGCTATAAATTTCCCTCTTAGTACTGCCTTCAAGGTGTCCCAGAGGTTTTGATATGTTGTGTCTCTGTTTTCATTGGTTTCCAGGAATTTTTTAATTTCTCCCCTTACTTCTTCTATGACCCACTCTTCATTCAGCAGTGTGGTGTTCAGTCTCCATGCGCTTACTTGGTTACTTTGGGTCTTCTTGGAGTTTATTTCTAGTTTCACTACGTTGTGGTCTGAGAAGATGCAGGAAATTATGTTGCATTTTTTGAATTTGCCAGTGCTCGCTTTGTGGCCGAGGATGTGGTCTATTTTGGAGAAGGTTCCATGAGCAGCTGAGAAAAATGTGAATTCAGCTGCAGTTGAGTTGAAGAATCTATAGGTGTCTAATAGGTCCATTTGGTTTATGGTATCCTTTAGGTTTGAGGTCTCTACTGACCTTTTGTTTAGAGGAACAGTCTAGAGATGTAAGAGGAGTATTGAAGTCTCCTAGTATTAGTGTATTGGGATTTATGTGTGTCTTTATATCATACAGAGTTTGTTTTATGAAGGTGGCTGCACCTACATTTGGGGCATAGATGTTGCTAATTGTTATTTCCTCTTGCTGGATTGTTCCTTTTACTAGTAAAAAATGACCTGCTTTGTCTCTTCTGATAAGCTTGGGCTTGAAATCTAGTTTATCTGATATAATAGTTGCTACTTCTACTTGTCTTCGAGTTCCATTGGCATGAATTACCTTACTCCAGCCCTTCACCTTTAGTTTCTGAGAGTCTTTGCTTGTAAGGTGTGTTTCTTATAGGCAGCATATAGATGGATTCTGGGTTTTCATCCATTTTGACACCTTATGCCTTTTTATTGGGGAGTTGAGACCATTTATATTCAGTGTGACTATTGAGAGATGGTTTTAATTCCTAACAATTTGAGTTTTGACTTCTATTTTTGGTGGGATTTATTCTTCTTTGCTTAGTTGTTTGCTTCCTGGAGATTATTGTTTCTCTGGTTCTGGCATTTACTCGTTAGTTCTTCTTTGTAGTTAATCTCTTTAAGTAGTTTCTCTAGTGCTGGTTTGGAAGACATAAATTCCTTCAGTTTCTGTTTGTCATGGAAGTTTTTATATCCCCGTCAATTTTAAGGGAGAGTTTTGCTGGGAATGAGAATCTTGGCTGCAAGTTGCTTTCTTTCAGAGTTTGGAATATGTTACTCCAGCCTCTCCTGGCTTTCATGACTTGATTCGGGAGGTCTGCCATGATTCTAATTGGTTTGCCTCTAAATGTCACTTGGCCTTTTACTTTCGTTGCTTTTTACTTTTTGTTTTAACAATCTTTCTTAAAAGATTCTCTCCTTTGCCTCTACATTGGTCAATTTGATTATTATGTGGCATGGTGAACCTCTTCTTTGGTCTTGTCTTGAGGGAGTTCTGTATGTTTCCTGTACCTGTGTGTCGACTTCTCTATGTTTGGAAAATTCTCTGTTATTATTTCTTTGAAGAGATTGTTTATTCCATAGGTTTCAACTTCTAATCCCTCTTCTATGCCTATTATTCTTAGGTTAGCTCTTTTAAAATTGGCCTAGATCTCTTCGATGTCCAATTCATACTGTCGTATTTTTTTTCTAAGTTATGTAGTATAGATTCATTTTTGGTGTGGTCATCCTCTAATAGTGATATTCTGTTTTACATGTGATCTAAACTGCTGTTTATAGTTTGAATTGATGCCTTCATTTCGATTATTTCATCTTTCACTTCCTTCAATGCTTCTCTTTGGTTTTTTAGGTCATCAAATTCTCTGTTTATTTGTTCCTTTATGTCTTCCTTTATTTCTTTAAAGCTCTGCCTACATTCTTCCTGAAAATCCTGTATTGTTCTAGTATTAAAGACCTGAATTGTTCTTCTCTGGTAGTCTCTGCCATTCTGGGTTGGTGAGATCATTATTGAGGGGTTGTGGTAGTCATTGTTTCTTTGTTGTTTTTCCTTCCCATGGTTCCCTTCTTCTTCAATTTATATCTTTGCTATTCTTACAAGTTTTCTTGTCCAATCTCTGCAGTGGGGGTTTAGAGTTGACAGGTTGTGTTCAGAGATAAAGTTTGGGTGAGAGGTCACAGTAATGAATGCAGGAATAGGGTAAAGAAGAGAGTGTGTTCCAGCAGAATAAGAGGTTGAGTGTGTTGAGATGATATATTGTAAAGATTAAAGATGGTAGATATTGATATGTGATAGGAAAGAGGGGAAAAGAAAAGAGAGGAGGTAAAGTGTTGTGGAGAGGAATATAGAGGAAGAAATAAACTTTGTTAGCATATTATAGAATTGTCTATATGGAAGTCTAAATGAATCTACAAAAGTACTTCTAAAATTAATAAGTGATTATTGCAAAGCTGCCAGGATAAACGGTTATTTTACAAACTTGCCTATGTAAAAGGAATTGGATAATTTGGATTGAAATTAAAACACAACATTATTTCCATTAACATTTTGAAAAAGGGACATACTTAATTGTAAATCTAACAAAATATGTACAAGTTGCTATGGGGAACATTACAGAACTTATGTCAGAAACTAAAGAACAAAATAAATAGAGAGAGATTTTATATTCATGGATAAGTAGACTCAGCATTGTCAAGATGTCAGTTTTTCCCAATGTGATCTATAGCTTTAATAAAATCCAAGTAAATATCCTAGCAGTTAATTTATGGATATTTACAAACTAAAGTTATGTTATACAAAGATGCTAAAGACTGAAAATAGTAAAAAATATAATATTGAGAAAAAACAAAGTCAAAGGGCTGACCCTGTACAACTTCAAGACTTACTTCAAAGCTATGGGCATCAAGTCACTGAGGTGTTGCTGAAAAACAGGCAAATAGCTCAGTGGGATAAAATATAGGGACAAAAAATAGACACACACAAATATAGCCAAATGCTCTATGGCAAAGAAACAAACATAATTCAATGGAGAAAGAATATACACATGGTTTTGAAAAAAAAAAAAAAACGATATGAAAATCTTACATACTTGGCAAAAAATCAACACAAAGTATATAATAGACCTAGATGCAAAATACTAAACTATTGAACTCCTAAAAAATAATGTAGGAAAAAATCTAGGTGACTTTAGTTTAGCAGTGATCTATGTGTATGCACATATTTTTTTTGCTATAATGCCAAAATTAAATATTAACTTCTCACCTTGCACAATAGTCGACTGAAGATGGATCAAAACCTGGAAATTAAACCAGAGACTTTGAAATTACTAGAAGAGGGCATAGGTTCAATACTCCAACATATAGGCATAGGTAGACACTTCCTCAATAAGACCCCCAAGCCATAATAAATTAAATTTAGGATTAGTAAGTGGGATTGCATTACATTAAAGAGCTTCTATACAGCAAAGGAAACCATCAAGAGCCTTAATAAATAGACAACAGAATGGGAGATATTTGCCAGTTATTCCTCCAATAGAGGACAAATATCTAGAATATACAAAGATGTTAAGAAACCTGCCACTAAAAAAACAAGCAACCCAATAAAAAATGTGCCAAAAACACTGTAAAATTACTGATTATTGGAACTTAGTTAATAGTTTTTGCCTTTCTTGATTTTTTTCAGATTATGAAATATTTCATAATAAGCAAATTAGGAATTGAGACTTCTGAAAAATTATTTATATTAATTAAATTTTACATATGAAAACCCAGTATAAAACATATTACATCTTCTTTGTGGGAAACTAAACATATTTCATAAGTAAATAATTGTAAATTTAAATTTAAATAAATTTACTTACCAATAATGTTCAATGTCTACCATTCAAGGAGACTGTCTACCCAGCCCAATCTTCATATCAAAATATAGCCTGTAAATATAACTTGGGTAATTTTTAGAAATCCATGTAAATATGCTTTGCTTTATCAGAACCCACAGTGGTACTTTAAATTATTTATAAATAAATAAAATTTCAATTAAGAAAAACTATAAAAAACAAATATGGCTTGGTATGTAGTTAACAAAATCAAATATACATACTTTCAAATGTTTCTAGAAGTCTACAAAGAAATCAGATTCTAACTTTCAATGAATATGTAAAGCCACATATTTGCACATAAAAATTATATCAAGGAAATTCATGACCTGATGCTCTGTGCTAATTTCTAAAACAGTGCCCCACTTGAGGGGTTAAGAATGGTTTACTGAGATTAATAAAGGCTTGCCTTTCTGAAGTAAGGTTCAAAAGCTTCAGATATCTGATAAAACTCAACAAATCTATTATTGTTATGCTTCCAAGCTTTGAGTAAAGCAGTTAGTGTGGTTTACCATGTTATAAAACTGAGTCTGATTTCTCAAAATTCCTTAAAATACTCCAAAGGTATTCTGTTTGGCAAAGAATATGGAGAGATGTGGCAGTATCCTAAGAGTTGTAGGAGACAGAATAAATAGCATTGAATAAGGACATATCAATAGGCTATTTCCTAATTTCAAAATAAAAAATAGGCTTTTTTTATTTTTTCTTATAGCTAGAGTTGTATCTTCATATTGTTATTTTGTTAGGGTTGTACAACTCACAATGAAGGACTACACTTATTATAGAATGAATTCTTCATTTTTTTATGATTTCTTTATGCTGGGTCTAGCATTGTTAACTTTTATGTGTCTATACATAATTAAGAACTTATTTATTACATATTTACTTGTATATTCAACTTATATTATTCCATAAGATTTGTGTCTGTTTTGTGATTGTCCAGAGTTGTAGTGCCTAAAATATTTGCAATATTCTACCTAAAATACCTACACTTTCTTTTATCATTGTCTATTGTTACAACTATAGCATAAATCTTGGCAAAACATAAAAAGATGAGAGAATTTAAGCTCTCACAATGCTTAAATATGGACATGTTAAGTATTCTGCCTCTGCAAAATGCTCTGTTTATGAAAGTGTCCTACATATATTTTGACAGTGTCAGTGAGATGAGTTTATAGAAATCTTTCAATTTAGATAAGAAAAAGATATCTCCTGGACTTCAAGTTTTAATTTTCACATTTAAATATTTCTCAGTACAAATTAAAATCATTGCATGGCTGAATATTATTCAATTCAGTAATTCTGATTTGTGGGATTTCTTATGGGAATTACTTTGGGATTCCTCAATAGGTAAATTAAAAGGATGTTTATCATGCTGCTGATTTTAAGGCTGAGAAATGATAAAAAGTGAAATGGGCAACAATAGTAAAAATTACATAGCATTGAAATAGACATTAATTAAAAAAAAGAGAATCATTAAATTTTTGAAAATATAGTATTTTTATAAAATGATTTTATCTTTGACAAATACAGGCCATTTTGTTGATATGAAAAATCTATATACAAGCCAAGCGTGGTGGCACATGCCTATAGTCCAAGCACTTGAGAAGCTGAAACAGGAGGACCAGAGGTTCCAGGACAGCCTCATTAAATTGATGACACCTTTTACAATTTTATGAGACCTTTTTTCAAATAAAAATATAAAAAAGGGCTGGGGTGCAGCTTGGTTGTGGAATGCCCCTGGGGACTCAATCCTCAGTATTTCAATAGTGTTCAGGGAAAGAGAGAGAAGGAAGAATAGGAAGACAAGAGAGAGGGAGATGCTCAATCAGTCCTCAAGTCTTCTAGATACACCTCAGAGAGCATGACATGTGAAAAAAGTATCCTTTAGGTGAAGTGGGACCCAAACAGCATTTGATTCCAGCAGTATAAGAGGTCCTAAGGTAGATTTGGCCTGTTTGGCATCGTACCTAACACACATTGAGAAGTTATTAAAGAGTATTGCTTTAAGTCTACAAATATTGGTGTGATTACTATGTAGAGATAAATGCTCAAATAATATCCTTCTGATTTTAATCATTTTTATTGTTCTGGGTTTTTGTTTAGTTGTTTTGTTATTGTTGTTGTTATTTGGAAAGGGAGTGTTCTGAGACAAGACAAAATCTCACTATATTGCCCAGGCTGGCCAGAAACTTGTGATCCTCCTTCTTTGGCATTCTGAGGAGATGGGATGATAGTCTTCCAATATTACATCAAGGTAAATAAGATATTTTAAGTGATTTTAAATTAGTACAACCATTGTGAAATCTATATGGAAGTTCTTCAAAAGATTAGGAATGGAACCACCATATAACCCAGCTGTACCACTCCTTGGAATCTTTCCTAGAGAATTAAAATCAGACACTATAGTTATACAAGCATATCCATGTTTTTAAAAGCACAATTCACAAAAGCCAATTTATAGAATCAAGCTAGAGATCCATCAACATATAAATGAATAAGAAATGTAGCATATATACACAATATAGTATGTATACACAATGAAATTTTACTCAGCCATAAGAAGAACAGAATTATATCATTTTCAGGAAAATGGGTAGACTAGAAAATTCATTCAGTCACAGAAATTCAAGGGTCATATGTTTTTTCTCACATGGGGAAGTTATATAGAAAATAAAAAAAAAACACAAGGGAATTTAAATAAATGAGGAGAGAGACCAGTTCAATAGTGGAAGGGAACTGATGGACAAAGGTAGAGAGAAGAAAAAAGGAGATTAATATAAGAAATAGTTCAACTAATGCTATGTCTGCATATGAAGGTATCACTACCAATCCCACTGATAGGTGTAGGGAAGTGAGAAAATACTATGGGACCCAGAAGGAAACACACCAAAGGTTATAGTAAGATTTAAAATGTCTCCTAAAGACCGCAATAATTAATATTCAGGGTTGATATAGTGGAGTCATACGGGTTATAATCCCAAAAGTAGATAAATACATTGTAATAGATTTACCTAGCTGGTACCTGGTAGGCAGGTAGGGTGTGGCTGGAGGAGGTGGTCCCTGGGGGTGTGGCCTTGGGGATTATATATATGGTTCTTCCTCCCCTGGCTCGCCTTCCTTCCAGCCTCTATGATGTGAGCACAGTCCATGTGCTCTACCTGTCTCCATTTCCTGTTGCCAGGCCCTGAGATCCTCAGTCCTTGGTCTCACATGGACTGAACTCTAAACCGTAAGAAAAAAAGAAATCTTCTTTCCTTTAGGTTTTGTAGTTAATCTTTTAGATTATACCTGCAGGAATGCTGATGGAGACACCAAGTGCTGTGTGCATGTACTTTTATATCACTTTAAACTTTTACTATGATGTATAATTACAATGCACCAATAAAAGTATATACAAATAAGTAAAATGTTGATTTTTATGGCAAAAAAGAACTAACACCATGCCATTCATTCTTCTCAGCACATTAAACATTTAATTATCATAGTCATTTTAATTTTATGTACTGTTATCATACTTATTTTATAAATCAGAAAATGCAGGCCCAGAGATAAGAAGTAACCTGTGCAAAATCACACAGCTATTGGTCATGATGTAAATTTGAGGCTGCAGATTCTGCAGTTTGTACAAATTTCAATTTTTTTTAGCTTCCATGACTTAAATTACTCATCTCTAAAGTGGGAAATATGAAAATAATCTCCCTCATTGGACTGAGGTGAGAAATGAGAGGTTTGTAGGACTCTGAATTCAAATAGCATTTTTCTTCCCTGATACTATTCCTAGAAAGAATAATAGAATTAAAGCACTGGGAATTTTGAAGTGGATAAATAGCTGCTAAGTGTTTTAAAATAGTGGGAAAATGCTTCAATGTTTTTTTTATTGGGTATCTACTATACTTACCTCACAGATTAAAAATGCCTTACAGGTTGAAAATAGCAGCAAGTAAAGAGAATATAAATATTGCTTATGATAAATAAGTAATATCGTATCTAAGTATATAATTGAGATAAGTATTTCTTACTCATAATAGATGAATAAACATAATAGATGAATAAACATTTGAATTTATATTTATATTTTATTATATCATACTTTATTTACATATGGAATAATATGCAATTAAATTTTATAATTATATTTACATAATGAATATTCCTAAACCACAAACCACTTCCAAAGAATCATTATTATTTTTTATTGTGAATCAATTATATTTACTTAAGAGACTACATGATATTTTTCAAAAAAAAAAAAAAATTGAAGTGGAGAGGCTGAATCAAGAGGATCACAGGTTGACAACCAGCCTCAGCAATTTAGCAAAGCTCACTACAACTTAGTGAGACCCTAATTCAAAACAAAAAATAAAAAGGACTGGGCATGTAGCTCAGAGGTAGAATCCTAGTACCACAAAGTAAACAAATAAATAAATAAATATAACTAGGAATATAAGTTTTAAGAAAAACTAAACTGCTATAATACTTCTTTCCCAAATTATGAACCATTACATGCCTTTAGGTACTTATCAGTACAAAAAAGTACAGAGTATATGCATTATTTCTATTTTTACAGAAAACTACCTCTTTAGAAGGAGGAGAAATTATTATGTGAGAATAAATGGAATGCACTTAGTGTGAAGTTAAAATTTCCAGATCAGTGGAATTCTACCATAATTATATTTTTCTGGCACTTTTCACAGTGCTACAATAAAATTTGTACACTTTTTTCATGGAACATTTTTATGTTTTCTTTTTTTGGGGGGAGTACTGGAGATTGAACTCAGAGGCATTCTACTTCTAAGCTACACCCACACATCTTTTTTATTTTTTGTTTTAAAACAAGTTCTCACTAAATTGCTGAGAGTCTGACTAAATTGCTGAGGCTGTTTTTCTATCTGGGATCCTCCTATCTTAGCCTCCCAAGTACTAGGATTACAGGTGTGCTTCACCATGCTCTACTCATGGCAATTTTTTTTTTTAATTTTTATTTTTAGAGACTTGTGAATTTATTACCTAGAGTTTTTAATTTCTATTATTTTTGTTCTGAAAACAAGATTCAAGATTCAGTTGTCATGATGAGTTGCTACACAAGTCAATAATCCAAGAAATATGAATAGAAGATTTACACATATCCTCTACAAACTCACCTTCATTTTTACTGGAAATGAGGTTGTAGTAAAAGATTTATGTGAGAGCAATCTAAGTCTGCGCTGGGTATGGGGAAACATCTGCAGGATAAAGTTGAGATAAGATGGTTTAGAGGGTTGATTGTCAGGCCATCTGAATTTTGTTCCTATAATTTCATCATTCAAAAAAGTGATCTTTTATTGTTTATTCAAAGTTCCTACCTCCAGTTTCTACAGGTATGCAAAAACTGGATGCTAAGCCATATAGGTTAGAACTCAGAAAAACTGAGCTTTCCAGTGGCTGTCAATAAAAAGCATTTTTCCAGAATAATTTATTGAATGTTAGATTTAGCAAGTTTTAAAACTGAAGTTAGAGGGACTGCAATAGAATAGTGAAAGCATACTTCTGGTCACACTGTCTATTCTAGAAAACAAATGGAAGGAGATACTTTGGAGATCATCACAGTAGTGCAAATTGGCTGTTGAGAAAGAGGTTCCTTCCCCTAAGAAAAAAATGATACACAGAGGTGATTTCAGCCTGGGTGGAAGGAGACTTTCTGATTTATTTGTAGGTTGAGCTGTCTTAGCATTCCAATTTTCATGAAAAGCATAAGCTGAGACCCAGTGGAGAGAAAATTTTTGCATCTTTAGGGTTCAAAGAGAAGTTTGCTGAGTCCAAAGCAGACAGTAAAAATTCTATGAACATTGTGTGGAAGGAAATGGAAATACTAAGGGCCAAGGGAGAGCTGTTGACTATGCCAAAATAGCATAGATTTTCAAACTAATCAACTTGTTAAATCTACTGTTTTATTTGGGAAACCTTCTCCAAGCATAGTTAATTGAAGTCACCGAACAGTTCATTAATCCTGATTCAGAGTCCTGCATGGAAGCTTCTCTCCCAGTGGGAAAGAGAAGTAGTCGCACTGAGTAATTTTGTTCAGAACTCAAAGCAACTGAGCATTCCAGTGGCTATCAATAAAAAGCAGTCATTCTGAATAATGTTGTTTACAACTCAGAGCAACTAAGCATTCCAGTGGTATCAATAAATAAAATTATTTTAAGCAAGAAAAATACTTTTTATTGTTATCTTTAAACTAAGAAAATTGTGTACATTTTAGAGTGGACAAAATAATCACTTGAAGTTGAAAGTATAAGTCTTACAAATATTGATGCTAGAATTCTGTATTGTTCGCTTTTTGGCTTTATGAGAAAAGAGATAGAGAAAATAGTATTCTTCTAATTTGCAATATTTTATCAACTATTATCAATCAGAGCAGATTACACCCCAGAGATCATACAATACTAATATGTATATTATACTCCATCATAAATGCATTGGGATTATACATTGACAAATGCTTAAGGATGAAAAAATAGTTGTATGTGTGTAGAGTTAAGTGGATATATAATATAATTATTATAAATGACACAAAATGTACATGGAAAAACTGTATCTGATGTGTTGCAATTATAAGAAAGAAGAAAATCCTGTTCCTTAACTTCCAAATGGATTGGTGTATCCAGGAAGGTGAGGATTTATAAAATTATATTATCCTCATGATATCTTATTATGTTCTGCCCCAGGAGGGAGAAGATCCTTCAGTAATAATATTTTGAGATTTTGTTTTTGTCATTTTGTTTTGTCTTGTTATTTCTGAGGTTACTTTGAGTTGGCAGACAGGCAGAGAATGAAAATAAAACTAGTGAGGTAGATGCCTTTCATAAATATAGGACATGGTTCATTACAGATGGGTTATTATGATATCAGAATACATGCACCTTCCAAGAAGCTAAATATAGTTAATTACATTTTAAAGCTGCTTACAGTATATCAGTGCAAAGAACTGCAAAAGTCAATGGTAGTAAGAAAGAGTTGTTTGAACTCCAGGCAAGATAAACATTTTAAAAGATTCATAATATGAATTAGAGAATATTATGCTAAAGTAGATCAGCCAGTTTTAGAAAGTCAAAGGTTCTATGTTTTCTCTCAAACATGGAAGCTAGAGAGAAAAATAGGAAACAAAAGGGACTTTAGATAAATTAGGAGAGATGCCAGTAGAATAGTGAAGGGGAACTTGGGGAGGGAGGAGGAGAGGAAGAAAAGAGAATTGATGAAGGAATCATTCAAATAATTCTATGTTCATATATGAAGGTATCACTACAAATCTGATTAACATGTGTGTGTGAGGGGGTCCACAAGGAAACACACCAAGTGCTATATGCATGGATGTATGCATCACATTGAATTTTACTATAATAAATAATTACAATACACTAATAAAATCATATCTTAAAAATCTATAATGCAAGAAATGTTTTTATCTAAATTATCAGAAATGTATTTTTGTTCACCTTTAACTTCAGAACTTGGTGTGAAAACTTGCACAGAAATTTAAGGTGCTTTGTGGACTAACGGAGAAAAAGTAAAGGATCTACAACAAATTATTATAGATGGATATTTGTTAGCATGAGAGTTTGCAATGGAAGATTATTAAATCTGTTCTCATCACCCACTGGTAGTGCTTATTATAAATTCTGGGCATGTTAATGGCTATAAAAACCAAAGTTCCAGACAAGAGAATGATCCAGGAGAATTCTGTGGCTTAGATTCACCATAGCTATTATGTAGAGGATGGAGGCTTCTGCCAAAACAACTTGGCATTGTATGACTTATTACTATCAGCGTCTAACACCTGCCCCATAGTGATTACTTAATGATAATTAATGATGAATAACATAATTACTAGTGATAAAATTAATCACTAAACCACATTTTATTGATGACATATTTAGTATTAGAAACTTTGAAAACATTACATTTTGTCAACTCTAAGAATGCACCTACAAAGAAGTTTTGTTAGCTTCTTTTTATAGATGAAAATAATGAGACACAAAAACCTGGATAACATTCTCTAAGTCAAATAATTATCATGTCAAAACGCAAGAATTTTTTTTCTTTTTTGTGGTACTGGGGATTGAACCCAGAGGCATTCTGCCTCTGAGCTACACCTTCAGTTCTATTTTTTATTCTTTATTTTTGAAACAAGGTCTCACTAAGTTGCAGAGGGCCTCACTAAGTAGTCGAGGCTGGCCACGAACTTGTGATCTTCCTGTCTCAGCTTCCCAAGTTCTGGGATTACAGGCGTCTGCCAACATACTCAGCTAAAATGAGAGATATAATGAGAAACCTATCTCCAAAGTGAAGATCTTCTCCCTCCCAGAGAATCTAGCCAACTCTTTTTGAGAGAATGGTGGATGGATGGATGCCATAAGTTCTGAATAGTTATCAACTTTATATACATGTGTGCATGTTTGGGTATGTATTTATAGTTACACATACACACACAATGTTACAATTTAATGCTTAATCTTTGCCTGTAAAATATAGAGTGATATATTTACTAAAATTTGTACCTATCTTTGACTAAATGAAATCTCATCTAAATATAGTAGAATGAGAGCTACTCTCTGGCTAGTTTCTTCAAATATGCCTTTGAGACTTGGTCATGTTGACTGACTTGTTTTACCATAAAAAAAAATTGGAGAACTTATAGCATCTGAATAGGGAACACAGGATTCATCAGGAGGAGCAGAGAAGGGAAGACAGAAAAGGAGAAAAGGAGAAAGACATTACACAGACCTTGAAGTTCTCAGAGAATTTCAAATAGCTATGATTAATATGTAGAGGGCTCTAATAGGGGGAGATTACATGCAAAATAAGGTAATGCCTATAGAAATATTGAAACTGTAAATAGAATTAAAAATAAAGAACTAAAAATAAAAAATGCCATGATACAAATGGAGAATGCCTTCAATAGGGTCTTTAGGAGACTTGGAAAAAGTGAAGAAAAGTTTGCAAGTTCAAGGTAGATCATGTGAAATGCTGCAGACAGATGTATAAAGATAAGAAAACTTTCTAAAAAAAAGACTCAACAAGAACTGTGGGAAAATTTCTTTTTTTTAATTTTTATTTTATTCATACATTGTAAGCATACATCTTTGTTAGGTGCAAATTGATAGCGATACATGTGCTCACAATTTTCATTTGACCCCTTCCCCAAATTCCCACCCCGCTCCCTCACCCTCCCTCCCTTTCAAGTTCAGTTTAGTGAGTGACCTTGATATACATTAGTGTCCCCCCTGCCCCTGTCCAATCCCCTCGGCTAAATCAACTTCTTTGCTTTCGAGGATCTCTCCTTTTTCATCTGGAGACCCTCTTATGCCCCATCTTCTCCCTAGCACCCGCAAATTAGGGAGAACATATGCTTTTTTACTCTTTGTGACTGGCTAATCTCACTTAACATAATGTTTTCCAGTTGCCTCCATTTCCCTGCAAATGACATGATTTTGTTGTTCTTTATGGCTGAGTAAAATTCCATTGTGTACATATCCCATAGTTTTGTAATCCATTCATCTGTCGATGGACATCTTGGCTGGTTCCATAGATTGGCTATTGTGAATTGCGCAGCTATCATCAGAAGGGAAAGGGGCAATCAGAGTAGAAGAAATTTTGATATAATATGGTGATTTTTGTTCAAATTAATGACAGAGACTGAACCATATTACCAAGTTCAGAGAATATTCTGCTTTCTTATAGTTGGAATAGAAGGTTTTGGATACACAAAGAGAGAAGATCAGAATATTCCATGTGGTAAGGATTTAGGTTAACAAACATTAGTATGAGCTCATTTTAATATAGATATGGATGCATATAAAATACTCATAAATATAAACATGTCTATGAGTGTCACTCAACTACAAAGATTATATTCAGCTACCACATCTAGGTTCTAATAGTAGGTGCCAAATAAAGGAACCATGTCTCTGCAGATAATGGCTAATTCTAGGACTGGAAGAGGAAATATATAAGATAAACATGTAGTCTCTTGTTATTACTAGAAAGTAACATACAATAACAACAAATGCATTGCCAACAGAAAACACATATGTACAGATAAACACATATAAATATGTCCAAGGAACAAAAGAACCAAATGAAAGACCTTCCACTAGCCAAAGCAAAAAACCTTCAAGAAAAAAAAATAATCATGTTGGATTTTAGCTTGAAATGGAAAAAAAAATCATCTGTAATGATATAAATGAAGGATTAAATAAATAAGAATTCTCCCTTACAGAAATATTTCAGTTTACAAACTTTGTGGGCTTCTCTTAGACACTGTTTTCTAGCAGATTAAGCAAAGAGGAAACATTAATTATAAAAAAGAGGAAAATTAATTATACAGTGGAGAAACCTGACAATACTCTGAGAGCCTGGCGACAAAGTTATCAGCAACAGAGAGCAGTCACATAGATAGTATGTATTTTCTTGTGAATTAAAATATCAATTTTCCCTGTAGTCTTCTTCCAAAACCTCATAATACTAGTCTTAGCATGAGAACAAACAAACAAAACTCATTAAGTAAACTCTAACAGAAGGACTTTCCACAAAATACCTGACCAGTATTTCTTAACAAGTTAATACTATAAAAGTCATCAAAACAAGGAATAATGAGAAACCATCAAAGCAAAAACGAATCTAAGGATATGTGTTGAAGAAATTCAATGTGATATACTACATGAGGACTTAAAACAGAAAGGGAATAGGGTTGAAACTGAGAAATATGAATAAAATATGGTTTTAGTGATATTACTAATGTGATTATTGCATGTATCAATATTAACTTATTAATTTTAACACATGTACCATGTCAAGATAGTAACAATGAGAAAATGTAAAATTCTATGTACCATCTGCACACTTTTCCATAAAATAAAAATTATTATAAATAAAAAGTGTGTGTATATGTTTATATACATTTAATATGTCTTTCTTATCCACCAAAACCTTCCAAAAGCATCACATAACATCTGTTTAAGAATTAAAGTCACTTTTACCACTGCCAACCCACTGCCATATGGTCAGATCCGAACACTGAGGAATTAGTCTGTTCACTCCACACCACCCACTCCCTCTTCCTTGCACTTGATCAGAATATTCATACTTCAGCATTTTTCTACTTGCTAATCTTTCTTGATTAAAAACAGCCCTGGGAGTGATAGCTAGTACTGTTAGAGAGATAATCTGATATAAAACAGACCTCACTATCCCTTCTCCTTGTTCATTTCTTGTCACTATTCTTTTTTCCTACTTTTATGTATGTACACATATGTATATATGTTTGTGTGTTTTTTTATGTCTGTCCTTCACAACAGTATGATTCATGAAATGATGTGTTTTTGCTTTTGTGTACACTGCTCTGACTCTAGGGTCTGGAGTAATAGTGGCATATAATAATGCTTAACATATCTGTTGAATAAATAAACAAGCTTTATTAAAGTGCATTGTTTCTCTAGGAACTATGATGAAAAAAGAAGTATTTTTAGCTTAATCACCACAGATGTTAAAAGTATCATCACCAGATATTAAAATCAATATTATCACACAAAAGTAACGGTTAAATATACATAAAATTATATATGTGTGTGTGAATGTTATATATTAGCTCCTCAAAGTATGGATTCCCAATGATCCCATTAAATGATATATAGATAGAAAATTCTAAACAATAACTGGTCTTACTATTTTCATTTCCCACCTCATTACTTTATTATTAAGCTTTTTTCAACTTTGTCATGGCAGGCAGCTTATTGATACATAAAACACTCACCACTCAATGAAAACATGGATTATATATTTTCTTCTGCAATATTCACAGCTTCTTCAAAATGGATTTTTCTTATGTTTAAAGAGATTTTTGACAGAAACACTAGCACTGACGTGCATAGTATATTATCATTTCAGACTCTGCTGTGATTTATATTGACTCAAATCCAATCTTATTTTGATCTATGTTTAAAGTGTTAGAAATGAAATTCAATGTTTTTCTCAGAATCAAAATTTATTAAGTACCTTCAAACTGAGAATGTTATTTGTTGGACCTCGACACTGCTAGCCACAATCATTTTGTATTGCTATATATGACTATGAACTACTTTATGAAATACTATATCCAAAGAAGTAGAAGTTCACTTTGGAAGTAAAAACATGATAAAAAAAAGCTAATGATATATATTTACATTTTATATAGGAAAAGGATGTGTAATATCCTTGCTGCAATACTCACTGTCAATAGTTACACATGCAGTCTACTTTGTCATATAATTCAAATCCCACATGATTTTGCTAAAATTGAAGCCCTATTTAAGAGATCATTTGTTTTATGAATATTATTTAACTTTTTATACATTATGATGTTTTGATATTTTCTTAACTTTTATTGGTTCATTGTAATGATATATTATAGTGAGGTTCAAAGAGATACAGATGCATAGGCACACATCACTTGGTGTGTTTCCTTGACATCCCTATTCCCTGCTCCCACTGTTTCCTTCATCAATTCTCATCTTTCCCTACACACTTTCCTCTCCCTGTCTCCTTCCACTATTCTACAGTCTGTCTCCTCATTTACCTGTAGTCCTTTTTGCTTTTTATTTTTGCTATAGCTTCCACCTATGAGAAAACCTAAGACCTTTGACTTTCTGACATCAGCAGATATATTTAGCATAATATTCTCTAGTTTCATCCATTTTCCTGAAAATGACATAAATTTTTTCTTTTTTCTGGTTGAGTAAATTCCATGTATGTATATACCACATTTTCATTATCCATTAATCTGTTGAGGGACACCTAGTTTCGTTCCATGATTTGGCTATTATGAATTGTGGGGTTATAAACATGGATATGCATTTATCACTATATTATTCTTATTTTAATTCTTAAGTAGCTGTTTTATTTTTTTGACTGGAGAAAGACTAGTGCTCCCTGGGCTAGTCAACTTTTAAACATAGGTAAAATATCTAACCGGAGGCATATTTCAATGAATATCCAATTAGATTAGGTATGGTCAGGCACAACAGAATGTGGAGTTTGAGTAAGCAACTGGGATAAACCCTTCATCTCTTTGACCCATTTTCTCTGCCTTGATCATCTCAAAACCAGGTACCTTACCAGGAATAACACAAGTGTCCCTGAAACCACTGGAGTTACTCAAACTAGCCAGTCCTAACCTCGCATTGCACTGCCTTGCCTGTCACACAAAAACACCAATAAAAGAAGTGGTTTAAATCTGTCCTTTTTTTGTTTTCTATATCCTGGCCACCATAGTGTCTTTCTTATCATTTTCCTCTCACATATGTTGCCCTCTTCTTTCTGACCTGTGAGTAATAAACTATGTCCTTCTGTCACTGCAGCCTGAGTGTCCACACTCTGCTATACCTGACCAAATACTTGGACAGCACCATTAGACCTACCTATAGCATAGTAAGTCTTCTGCAATTATGTTAATTAGTATTTATATGTCAAATTAAAATATTTTATTACTTTTTTCTAGCACATATGTGATATAATTAGTAAGTTGACTAATAAAGCCATTCATTCCCATCTAACTACTATAATTTACATTTTACTACCCATAAATTTAGACAGATAATTTACAGAAATAGTTGCTTTTGTGGTCTTCAGAAAACACTTAATTTAGAGTAAAACAGGTCAATAATTGTCTTTCATTTATTATTCTAAATAAAGTCTCAATATAAATATTTTGAGCTATACACCTTTATAAATGTATGATTCAATAAAATATTAACTACATTGTAATGCAATTAAATGTTCAAAGTTTTATTTTTTATTTTTATTTTTAAATGTGCTTTTATTGGTGCATTATAGATTCACATCATAATATAAATCATGTTGACAATGATATATATACACACACAGCAAGTGGTGAGCCCCCCTCCTACCTCATTTTCCCTCTTTCCAATACAGAGTACTGAGACTGACATTGGTATATTCATATTTGTACACATAGTCAATAGTAGGATTTCTATTAATGAACCTCAGTCTTCCCCCTGTCCTTAGAGAACTTACCTGGTTCCAATGAGGATTCTCCTCCACTATCTGGAATCCCTCTTGTATTCAAATTACTCCCTAGCTTGCACATATGATCCTTCAGCTTCTGTGTCTGACTAACCTCACTTACCATCATGTTCTCCATGTCTTTCCATTTTCTTGCAAATGACGTAATTTTATTCTTCTTTATTGTTGAGTAGAATCCAATTGTGTGTATTTCTGATAGTTTTGTAATCCATTCATCTATTGATGGACACATAGGTTGGCTCCATGATTTGACTATTGTAAATTGTGCTACTATGAACATGAGTATGCGTATATTACTAGTTCTCTGGTTTCAATCTCTTTGGAAAAGACACCCAGGACTAGTATAGCTGGATCAAATGGTGGATCCATTCACAGTTATCTAAGGAATCTCCACACTGATCTCCATAGTGGCTGAACTAGTTTGCAATCATACCAACAATGTAGAAGAGTTCCTATTCCCCTACATCCTTGCCAATATTTATTTTATTTTATTTCTTGATTATTGCCATTCTGATTGGGGTTAGATGGAATCTCAGTGTAGTTTTGATTTGTATCTCCCCGATTGCTAATGATGTTGAATATTTTTTCATGTATCGATTATAGGTCATTTGTATCTCTTCTTTTGTGAAGTGTCTATTCAATTCAGTTGCCCATTTCTTGATTGGGTTATTTGTTTTTCAAGTGTAAAGACTTTTAAGTTCTTTGTATATTCTAGATATTAGTCCTCTGTCAGAGGGATAGTTAGCAAAGGCCTCCCATTCTGTGGGCTTTCTCTTTAGACTCTTGATGGTTTCCTTTGATGTGCAGAAACTTTTTAGTTTAATGCCATCCCACTTATTAATACTTGTTTTCATTTATTGAATTTTTGGAGTCGTGTTGACAAAGCTTCTATCTGTGCCAATATGGTTGAGTGTTTAACCTATACCCTCCTCTCGTAGCTTCACAGTATCTGGTCTAACTTCCAGGTCTTTGATCCATCTCAAGTTGACTCCTGTACAGGATGAGAGGTAGGATTTAATTCCATTTTTCTACAAATGGATAACCAGTTTCCCCAACACTATTTGTTGAAAAGGCTCTCTTTTCTTCAGCATATGAATTTGTGACCTTTGTTAAAAATCAATTGGCTATAAATATGTGGATTTGTTCCTGTATATTCTACTCTATTCCATTGGTTTATGTGTCTGTTTTTGTGCCAACACAATGCTGTTTTTTGTTTTTGTTTTTGTTTTGTTTTGTTTTTTTACTATAGCTCTCTAGTATAATTTGAAGTTAGGAATTATGATAGTTTCTACATGGTTCTTATTGCTGAGTATTGCTTTGGGTATGCTTTGTCTTTTGTTCCTCCATATTAAATTTATGACTGATTTTTATAGGTCTATGAAGAATTACACTTGTATTTTGATAGCGATTACATTGACTCTGTAGATCACTTTTGGTAGAATGACCATTTTGATAATATTTATTCTGCCTATCCAGATCCTCTGGTCTCAGCCTCACAATACTCAGATGACAAGTGTGCACCACCATGCCCAGCTTTTTGTGGTTTTTTTTTTTTGAGATATCTTTATTTGTTTTTGCTATTAAGGTGATATCATCTTCATAGAAGGACTTTTGAAGAATTCTATCTCTTTCTGTTTCATGGAAGAAGTAAAAATGGCCAATAAATATATAAAAAATGTTCAACATCATTAGCAATCAGGGAGATGCAAATTAATACTACACAGACATTTCATCTAACCTCAATTGAAGGGCAATCATCAAGGAGTCAAACAACAACAAATTCTGGTGAGGATGTAGGAAAAAAGGAACTCTTCTACATTGTTGGTAAGATTGCAAAATAGTGCAGCTACTATGGAGATCATTGTGGAGATTCCTCAGAAAGCTAGGAGTGGATTCACCATATGATGCAGCTGTACCACTCCTGTATCTTTCTAAAGGAACGTAAATCAGAATATTATAATGATACATGCATATACATGTTTATAGCAACACACTCACAATAGCCAAATTATAGAAACAACCCAGCGTCCAGCAAATTAATGGATTATAAAATTATGGGATATACACACAATGATATTTTACTCAGCAATAAAGAAGGACAAAATTATATCATTTGCAGAAAAATGGATGAACCTGAAGAAAATCATGTTAAGTGAGATTATCCATTCACAGGAAGTGAATAGTCATATGTTTTCTCTCATATGAAGAAGGTAAGTAGCAATCAGAATACAAGAAGGACTTTAGATAATGAAGGAGAAACTCCAATGGAGCAAGGGCTGTGGTCTACAGGAGAGTGGTAGTGGGAAGAGGGAAAATTAACAAAGGAGGCACATCCATAGATGATTATGTAAATATGTGAGAATACCAATGCCATTCTCAATATCATAACTCAGGAAGGGGAGGGGTTGGAGAGGGAGCTGGGGGAAAGCTAATAAAGTGTTATGTGCATGTAGGTCACTATCATTCTGAAACACATTATGATGTGGAACTACAGTGCACCAATATAAGTATATAAAAATAAAGTATGTTTTGTATATTTTTCAAAGCCTATATACTTTTAAACTATGTCATCAATTATATATAAGTTGACAAATTCAAAGTTTTTATAATTTGCCTCGTTAGATACCTTTATTCTTTTTGTACTTTTTTCAAATTATTAATTTCCTAGGTAGGGATGAATAAAACAAACAGGGGTCAGAGATGCTTTTCACAGTCTCTTCATTATACAATGACTTCATTTTTTTAAAGATAACTATATAATATGTAAGGTAATACAATACTGCAATTAATGGGTAACTTTGCCAAGGTTTCCACTGGCTGGGTTAATATATATGACTTAGAATAAAGTCAGTACTCTGGTCATTGAAATATTGAAGGAAATGAGGCAATATTCAAAATCATGTTTTATTTAGTTTCAAAATAATATTTAATTTCATGTTTACATTAAGCCTCTGGCAAAATGAACTATTGAAATACACAACAGAATCAAAATAAAAAACACAAAGTAATAATATATGAAGTTTAAAAATGTTGACAGTTTCAATGTGAGGCTTTATAGCAATTTTTTTTAGTTTATTTATAGATTAATGACAAAAGGGAAGAAATTGGTAAAGGACCCTTCATCTTTTATAGTAAAGAAATATATTTTAAAAGTAAGTCAGCTATGTGTTAGAAGCTTATAAAGAATATTGATTTTTTTCTTATTCTGTCCACTAAAGTATTTTAGCTTAAAATATATGTCGAATCTCTAATATTGCAAAACTGGAAACTAGATAAAACATAATTTTATTAAATCAAGTATATGTGAGCTATTTTAATATTACTAAGAAGTAAACTTTCAATTTTAATAACTTATCCAGATAAAAATAATCCAAATTTTAAATAAATTTAATATTTTCATACTCAATTATCTTTGGTATTCATATTTATAACTTTTTTTTATTTTCTAGTTCTAAGTAATTTTTTTTCTGTGCATGATGCTAGGCAAATGCTCTTTTTCTAAGCCACATCCCAGACTATTCTCAGGCTTTTACAATGAGATGAAGTTATAATGAAAAGTGATGTGAGATCATGTAATATACCAAACCTACATCACAAGGAGGAGTAACATGTTCTAGGGATTTGGTCAAGCTTATAGATGATGTAATTTGACTCATTCATTGGTTGAACTAAAAACAGAGGTTACAAGCAAAAAGTAAACATAAAATAAAACAAACAATAAGCAAACACCTTTTCAGGACCAAATAGTTATTGAAAAACTATGATTAAGAGCCTTGATCTCCTAAGTCCTCACCTAAAATTCCTATATTATGTGCTCTAGATGTGTAGTCTTAATCAGTTTTTTTCTTTTTTAAAAAAATTTATTGGTGTATTATAATCATACATAGTTCAGAGAGATAGAGACATACACACATAGAACACTTGGTGAGCTTCCCCTGGCTCCCTCCTCACTCCCCTTACTCCTACAAGAAACTCAAATTGGCATTGACAATTTTTATATATACATAGCTTGAATTGAAGTTTTTCCTTCATCATGTCTCCTTCCCTCCATCTGTCTTCCTCCCTTACACCCTCTCCTAAACTCCACTGGTGTTTCTCTTTCTATGTTTGGTATTCCCTTTTATATCCCATTTTTTCCCTAGCTTCCCTATATGAGAGAAAACATAAGACCTTTTCTTTTTGTGACCTCTTTATGATTGAGAAGAATTCCATTGTGTGTATATCACATAATTTCACAATCCATTCATTTGTTGATGGACACCTAGGCTGGTTACATAATTTGGCTACTGTGAATTGGGTCGCTACAAATGTAGATACACATATATCACTATGATATTCTGGCTTCAAGCCCTTTGGAAAGATACCAAGGGGTGGTATAGTTGGATAATATGGTATTTTCATTCCTTGACTTTTGAGGGAATGACATACTAATCTCCAAAGTAGATTTTAGTAAGTTAGTGTATCTCAAACTAAAAGATAAATGTCAGATCTATGTATTCAGCAGCACAATTCACAATAGTCAAATTATGGAGCCTATCTAGGTGTCCATGAACAGATGAATGGATTACAAAATTATGGGTTATACACACAAGGGAAGTTTACTCAGCAATAAAGAAGAACAAAATGATATCATTTTAAGGAAAATGGATGGATCTGGAGAACATTATGTTAAGTGAGATTAGCCAGTCACAGGAAGTGAAGAGTCATATGTTTTCTCTTATATATGGTATTGAGATGCCAAAGGAACTTTAGATAATGGAGGAGAAACTCCAGTGGAATAATGGAGGTGGTCTAGAGGAGTGTTGGGGGTGGGGAGAAGGAGAATTAATGAAGGAAGCACTTCTATTATACATATGTGAGAATACCAATGTCAATCTCAATATCATATATGAGGAAGGAGGTGAGTAGGGAGGGAGCCAGGGGAAAGCTCATCAAGTGATATGTGCTTGTATGTCACTATCACTATTAATTACATTATGACGTGAGGATATAATGCATCAATAAAAGTATAAAAAATGAAATGAATGCCAATAATAATTTTAATCTCAACAGGTAAAAGATTTACTAGCCATTCTGCATAAATATAAAGTGAGATTTCTAAAGTATTTTTATAACTGTAAGGCCTACTTGTAAATATGGAATATATCTTATAATCAAATATTAATAAATACAAAACTATTATAGTGATACATGTATAATCATGTTTATAACAGCCTAATTCATAATAGCCAAATTATGGAAGCAACCTAGATGTTCATCAGTAGATAAATGGATAAAGAAAATATGGCATTTGCATATAATTCTAATCAGCCATAAAAAAGAATAAACTTAAGTAATTTGTGGGAATATGGATGAAACTAGAAAATATTATGGTAAGTAAGGTCAGTTAGTCTAATAAAGTCAAGGGTCATATGTTTTCTCTCATATGTGAAAGCTAGAGATGAGGAGAGAGAGCAATAGAATAGTGGGAGGGAATTGGGGGAGATAAAAAGGGAGGTGGAAAAGGAGAATTGAATAAAGAAATAGTTGAAATAATTTTGTGTCAATATATGAAGGCATTACTACCAATCTCACTACCATTCATGGGGAGGGAGCAAGGAGAACAGGGTGTGATACAGATGGAAATACACCAAGTGCTGTGTGCATGTATGAATGTATAACTTTGAACCCTGCTAAGATAATAATTACAATGTACCAATAATACTATTTAAACACAAAGCAATTACTTTTTTGAATAAAACATTTTAGGATGTTAAGAAAGTCAACAATTCAACAGTTATCTCAACTGATGCTGAAAAAGCATTTGATAAGATCCAACATCCATTCATGCTAAAAGCACTACAGAGAATCGGAATAGAAGGAACATACCTCAACATCATAAAGGGAATATACAATAGGCCTACAGCCAGCATCATATTAAATGGAGAAAAACTGCAAGAGTTCCCACTAAAAACAGGAACAAGGCAAGGATGTACATTATCACCTCTTCTGTTCATATAGTACTTGAGACTCTAGCCAGAGAAATAAGGCAAGAGAAAGAAATCAAAGGGGTAAAGATATGGAAAGAAGAACTAAAATTATCTCTTTTTGCAGATGACATGATATTATATGTAGAAGACCAAATAAACTCAACCAAAAAATTCATAGAACTGATCAACAAATTCAGCAAAGTGTATGGATACAAAATCAGTCTTAAAAAATCAGAAGCTTTCCTGCATGCCAACCATAAACCCACTGAAAAAGAAATACAGAAAACAATTCCACTCACAATAGCACTCCGAAAAATAAAATACTTAGGGATAAACCTAACCAAGGAGGTAAAAGACCTCTATAAGGAAAACTACAAAAATTTGAAGAAAGAAATCGATGAAGACCTTAGAAGATGGAAGGATCTACCATGCTCTTGGATAAGCAGAATAAATATCATAAAAATGGCCATTCTCTCAAAACTGATCTACAGATTCAATGCAATACCCATGAAATTACCAAGGACACTCCTTACAGAAATAGAAAAATCAGCCCTTAAATTCATCTGGAAAAACAAAAAGCCCAGGATAGCCAAAGTAGTTCTTAGCAACAAGAACCATGCAGGAGGTGTCACAATACCTGACTTCAAACTCTACTACAAAGCCATAGTAATAAAAACAGCTTGGTATTGGCACAAAAACAGACACACAGACCAATGGAGCAGAATAGAAGACTCAGAAGTAGATCCACAGACTTACAGTCAACTGATTTTTGACAAAGGAGCCAAAAATATACACTGGAAAAAGGATAGCCTCTTTAACAAATGGTGTTGCCAAAACTGGTTAGCCATATGCAGGAAACTGGAAATAAACCCCACTTTCTCACCCTGCACAAGAGTCAACTCAAGGTGGATCAAAGACCTGGAAGTCAGGCCAGAGACCTTGCAGCTACTTGAAGAGGGCATAGGACCAACACTTGAACACATAGGCACAGGTAAAAACTTTCTCAACAAGACCTCAAAAGCACAAGCAACCCTCAGGAAGATCAATACATGGGATT
>PVLC010000119.1:81276-143557 GCA_004027655.1 Graphiurus murinus | reverse complement strand
ATTACTCTACGGATAGAGGTCTAATATCTAGGATATACAAAGAACTCAAGAAAATCACAGCTAAGAAAGCAAACAATCCAATCAAAAAATGGGCAAAGGACCTAAATAGACACTTCACAAAAGAAGAAATACAAATAGCCAATAAATGTATGAGGAAATGTTCCACATCATTAGCAATCAGAGAGATGCAAATCAAAACTACCTTGAGATTTCACCTAACTCCAGTCAGAATGGCAATCATAAAAAACATGAACAACAACAACTGCTGGCTAGGATGTGCAGAAGTGGTAACTCTCACTGTTGGTGGGATTGCAAACTAGTGCAACCACTCTGGAAAACAGTATGGAGGATCCTCAGACGAATGGGAATGAACCTACCATATGATCCAGCGATACCACTTCTGGGTATCTACCCAAATGAATGGAAACCAAACTATCAGACCAACACATGTGTATCTATGTTTATAGCTGCACAATTCACAATTGCCAAACTATGGAACCAGCCAAGATGTCCATCCACAGATGAATGGATTACAAAACTATGGGATATGTACACAATGGAATTTTACTCAGCCATAAAGAACAACAAAATCATGTCATTTGCAGGGAAATGGAGGCAACTGGAAAACATTATGTTAAGTGAGATTAGCCAGTCACAAAGAGTAAAAAAGCATATATTCTCCCTAATTTGCGGATGCTAGGGAGAAGATGGGGCATAAGAGGGTCTCCAGATGAAAAACGAGAGACCCTCGAAAGCAAAGAAGTTGATTTAGCCAAGGGGGTTGGACGGGGGCAGGGGGGACACTAATGTATATCAAGGTCACTCACTAAACTGAACTTGAGAGGGAGGGAGGGCGAGGGAGCGGGGTGGGAATTTGGGGAAGGGGTCAAATGAGAATTGTGAGCACATGTATCATTATCAATTTGCACCTAACAAAGATGTATGCTTACAATGTATGAATAAAAATTAAAAAAAAACAGTTATATTATACTGTTACATATATACACATACACACATATATGCATATTCCTATACAATAATGCAACATACTAGCTGTGTTTTTTAATTTTTCTGAGAATTGAGGTTTTTATGAGTGAGCTATGTAACTATATTTTGGAGGTAGAAATGCTTCAATGAACATGAGAGAGAACTCCGTAATTAAGGAAGGGTTTTGTACTGGTAGAGTTCAGAACACCTTTTGGTAAATGTTCTATACTATTTGCACTGTCTTTCTGCTCATAAGTGAGTCATTCTATAATCAAGGTGAATTTCTCATGCTGACAGCTTTCCCACAGCTTTGTTCCAAAGCCATGTAATTGGTTTAACAGAATAAATGGTGTCATTATGCAAAGTAATGTGAAGTAACATACGCATCAGTAGTACCTATGAATTATTGTATTAAAACTGCTCTAAGTATGCCAAACTTGGAAAAATATTTATAAATCATTAGCCACCCACTGTATAGTGGAGGAAAATTCTGCCAATGCATTGTTAAAATTTGACGGTGCTTCAAGAGGACCCTGAGTGGCTTTTAGTATGAAAGCTAACACATTTTAGATTAGAATTTCTGCTTGGAAAATTCCTAAATAGGCTGCCAAAGGGGTTAATAAATTTGACTCAGAAAATAAAGTTTCTATTTACTTCATATTCTATCTATGAGTATGCTGTTTAATATTTATTAGTAGAATAAGTAAAATTTTCTTGAATTATTTGATTGTGTCACAACCTAAAAGTTACTCTCATATATGTTTTGATAATACAGATGTTGAATGCCTTCAGCAATTAAATTGGCTAGCTTCTGGGTATACACTTTGAAAAATATCTTACGTTAATGATCTGGGAAATTTATCTCAATCTTTCTTTTAAGCCACAATATAGAATTTCCTGTTTTAATACATGATCAACCAGCATTATACTCCTTGGAGGGGTACAATCTTTAAAATAAGTAGTTGCATAAAATGCAATGTCATGGCTCTTTTCACAAAAGAATACACTATTTTCACAAACACTAAGTTAAGGTATTAAAGAATTTAAATGAGGTAAGAGAGCCAATGTTATGGTTGTAATGCAATAAACACATACTATGTGCCAGATAATAATTTTATAAATATATTTATTACTAAGATTTAATATTATTCTTTGTGTTATATATTATTGTCAACTTTTTGGATAAAGGAATTGAAGCTCAGATATTTTAATAACTTGTCTAATATTTCTACATTAGTTAAGTGTTGAATATGCTAAACTATGCTAAATATATCATTAAACAACAGTTTAGACTGAATGTTTTGCTCAGGGTTCACCATCATTAAAAAAAAATTCTCCATGACATTTACTCCTTTATTCACCAGTTAATATTAAAGTGAATGTGGCCTTGGTGATCTACCTTTTATTATACTTAATTGTTCTAAATTTTACTCTTACCTGAATATCAAAACCTTTTATTTTTCTCTAAATGTTTGCACTATAATTAAGAAATTACCTAATGACTTTAGTGTAGAAGTTCTCTCCCTATGCCTTCTTTGAATGTCTCTCTCTATGGAGAAAACCATTTGAGTCATAATACAAGTGTAGATTTTTGCAGATTTGGGGTGTCTGTTGCTATGTCTCTCCCTTATCTTTGTAGGAGTCATCTACAATTGATAATCTAACATTTTACAGGAACACTGAGCACTTTCCTCATGGGCTTGTTGCTATCTTCATTGACTCCATATGAACAATTTATCAATGCTGGCAAGTAACTTATTCTATTTCCTTAAACTTCAAACCCTGCTAAGTTCCTGCACACTTTCTATGACAGTCTGACATTCCATCAATTCCCTATGCTGTCAGATTTGGAGCCTGCTTGTACCTACTGATCCTCTCTACTCTAATTCATTCATACATTTCCACATTCACAACTTCGACAATATCAACATATAAAAGCAATCCAGTTTCAAAATCATTCCTTTAAGCATGTTTGCCAATCCTTAGCTCCTATCATGTTGCTCATTCCTATCTAATCTCTTTTCAACATTGTCAAGATATACAATTCATCTCTCTACTTTTCTCTACTCTGTTAACATTATTTTTGATTCCTTCTTATTACAACTTATAATTATCTGGCCTTTATTGTTAGTATACTAAACCTTTTTGCTGTTTGAGTATTATCAAATCTTGCTAGCAAATTTTCAATATTCAATAAATCTAATTCTGGATAGTCTCTGCTCTGGCATCTAAGTATGCATGCATTGTTAGACAAAGTCACTGAAATTATATATATATATAATATATATATATATATATTATATATATATAATTTTAAACTTAAATTATTAAAACAAATATTAAGGGGCCATAGAATAGAAGACAATTTTACCAACTCTCTAATCCTTTTCCAACTCTCAACAACTAAATAAAATATTTTCATTTTCAAACTTCTTACTCTTCCTATTATTTTCAAAATATTACCTTGCTTTCCAGTCTACAGAGAAAGTATCTGATGGAAAATTATTATACAATAACCTAGAACAAAATAATACATATATGTAATGATGAGTTTTTTCAAAGTATCCCCCACAGCATAAATAACCTGGACATCAGCAGCCTTTTGTGTGGAATGAGTGAAATGAAACCCTAACACACACACACACACACACACACACACACACACACACACACACACACACACTTGTCCAAAGGAAGTGGACTTCCCATGAGTGAGAACACAAGGAAATGGATTAAAAATTATCACAATTATTGAGAAAACTCAGTCTTAGAGTTGTGGGTAAGTAAAAAAAAAAAAAAAAAAAAGATGGTAGAGCCAACATGTGATCAAATAGAACTGTAAATGTTCATTAATTTTTAAGGATTTCAAAAATGTTCATCCAACAATCTTTTTCTGAGGTACAGATATCCATCTGCATGTAAAATTTTAATTTAGGGCACAAGGAAACTTGACATGAAGGAGGAGTGTAAGATAGATGATGAAATGAGTAGAAACTACATACTATAAAGCATGAGAACAGTGAAAGATAATCTATAAATATGAGAGTACTTTCCTGAACGATGGTCAGACCTATAAACCTTTAGGAAGATCCTAGAAGAACATTCCAACCAGCAATGAATAGTACATTCTGAATGAGGGTGAGGCTAACAGATCTTGAGGAAACTATACATGAAGGTCATGTTCTGAGAATATGTGAAAATCATGAAATCATGGGAAACATTGTGGCTTTATTGTCCCTTCTGAGGAAACCAATACTATTTAAACATAGGAACAAAAACTAATTTAAATTAATTCAGAGAGATGTGAAATTGAGTCATTTTTATTTTTTATTTATTTTATTATTATTATTATTATTATTATTATTATTATTATTATTATTATTATTTTGCGGTACTGGGGATTGAACTCGGGGCATTCTACCTCCGAGCTGCACCCCCAGCCCTATTTTTTATTCTTTATTTTGAAACCGAGTCTCACTAAGTTGCGGAGTGCCTCACTAGGTAGCTGAGGCTGGCCGCGAACCCGGATCCTCAGGTCTCAGCCTCCCGAATGCTGGGATTACAAGCGTGCGCCACCATGCCCGGCTTTTATTATTTTTATTAGTGCATTGTAATCATACATCTTTGTTAGATACAAGCTGATAGAGGCATACATGCACATATTTCTCATTTAACCCTTCCCCAATTCCCACCCCATTCCCTCATCCCTCCCTCCTTCTCATGTTCAGTTTAGGGATTGACTTTGATATGTTTATGAATGTACATCATGTGCATTAGGGTATTTTCCTCCCCCCATCCCTTCCAGTTAAGTCATTTTTGTTCATCTAAGGTTTTTTCTTCTTTGTCTAGAGTCCCTCAATGCCCCACTTTCTCCCTAACTTCTGCATATTAAGGAGAACATACCATTTTTCACTTTTTGTGACTGACTAATCTCATTTAACATAATGTTTTCCAGTTCCATCCATTTCCCTGAAAATTACATGATTTTATTCTTCTTTATGGCTGAGTAAAATTCCATTGTACACATATCCTATTGTTTTATAATCTGTTCATCTGTTGATAGACAGTTTGTCAATTTTGAATTGTACAGCTATACAAATAGATACACATGCATTAGTCTGATAGTTTGGTTTCCATTCTTTGGGGTAGATACCCAGAAGTGGTATTGCTAGATCATATGGTAGTTTTATTCCCATTCGTCTGAGGATCCTCCATACTGTTTTCCAAAGTGGTTGCCATAATTCGCAATATCACCAACAAGATGTTAGAGTTCCCATTTTTCTACACCCTTGCCAGCATTTGATGTTGGTCATCTTTTTGATGATTCCCATTCTATTTGAGATTAGGTAAAATCTCAAGGTAGTTTCCATTTGCATCTCTTTGATTGCTCATGATGTTGAAAATTTCCTGATATATTTATTGGCCATTGGAATTTCTTCTTTTCTGAAGTATCTATTTAAATCATTTGCCCATTTTTATTGGGTTATTTGTTTTCTTAGCTGTTAGTTTCTTGAGTTCTCTGTATATTCTAGATATTAGTCCTCTATCGGAAGAGTAGCTGACAAAAATTTTCTTCCATTCTGTGGATTCTCTATTGAGGTGCTTGATAGCTTTCTTCACTGCACAGAAGCTCTTCAGTTAAATGCAATCCCATGCATTGATCTTCCTTTGATTTTCTTGTGCCTTTGGGGTCTTGTTGGGACATTTTTTACCTATGTGTTGAAGTGTTGGGCCTATGTGTTGAAGTGTTGGGCCTATGCCCTCTTCAAGTAGCTGCAAGGTTTCTGGCCTGAATTTTAGGTCTTTGATTCATCTTGAATTGACTCTTGTACAGGGTGAGAAAGGGGGATTTATTTCCATTTTTCTGCATATGGTTATCCAGTTTTGTCAAAAGCATTTATTAAAGAGGCTGTCTTTTTCCTGTGTATGTTTTTGGCTCCTTTGTCAAAGATCAATGGACTATAAGTTTGTGGATTTGTTTCTGAGCCTTCTATTCTGCTCCATTGGTCTATGTGTCTATTTTGTGCCAATACCATGCTGTTTTTATTACTGTGACTTTGTAATATATTTTGAAGTCAGGTATTGTGATGCCTCCTGCATGGTTCTTGTTGCTAAGAACTACTTTGGCTGTTCTGGCTTTTATTTGTTCCAAATGAATTTAAGGAGTAATTTTTATATGTCTGTGAGGAGTGACCTTGGTAATTTAATGGGTATCTCATTGAATCTGTAGATCACTTTTGGGAGAACGGACATTTTGATGATATTTATTCTGCCTATCAAAGAGCATGGAAGATCTTTCCATCTTCTAAGGTCTTCTTTAATTTTTTTTTCAACTTTTTATAGTTTTCCTTGTAGAG
The DNA here is from genome assembly GCA_004027655.1 of Graphiurus murinus. Lineage (NCBI taxonomy): Eukaryota > Metazoa > Chordata > Mammalia > Rodentia > Gliridae > Graphiurus > Graphiurus murinus. Next base: position 137,213 of record PVLC010000119.1, on the reverse strand, counting down.
GTATTTTAAGTTTAAAAAAAATAGAAAAATGAGGTCTACAACTCATATGGAAATTGTCATCTAGTATTTTAAATGATATAGAAACAGTAAACAATATAGTCTCAAAAGAATAAAAAAGTGAGTAGTATTGCTTCGAAGTAAGATAGGTTACCTTCGAGGCTTAGAAAATGAGAACTGACTGAATCAGGGAATATTTTAAAAGGCATTTTAGAAATAAAGGTTAAGATCATAAAAACAAAACTATGTCATTTGCAGGAAAATGGAGAGAAGTGGAGAGTATTATGCTAAAAAATAAATTAATAAATGGAATGAGCCAGTCTCAGAAAGTTAAGGGTTGTATGTTTTCTCTCATATGTGGGAGCTACAGAGAAAATAACTTTCATCATAGTAAGGAGTGAGACCAGCAGAATAGAGGAAGGGGATTAGGGTACTGAGGTGGGGCAAGGAAAAAAAGAAACTTGAGGAAGGAAACAGATCAAACTATTATGTCCATATATGTAGGTATCACTAACAACTTCCTGGCATGTGGGAGAGTAATGAGAATGAGGGTGGCAGGGTGGATTTGGAGGGAACCACAACAATAGATGTGTGCCTATATGAATATACCACTTTTGTTTGTTTGTTTGGGGTACTCCCGAATGCTGGGATTACAAGTGTGCGCCACCACGCCCGGCTGTAAACAGGGTCTTTCTAAGTTGTTAAGGAGCCTCACTAAATTGCTGAGGCTGATTTTGAACCTGCAATCCTCCTGTCTCAATCTCCTACTTGCACCACCACACCCGGCTCTAAATATAAAACTTTGAATCTCACCACCATGCATAATTATATTGCAGAAAAATTAGAAAAATAAATGTTAAGAGAAAAAATATATAAGAAGAAAATGATAGAAGTAGGACTTAATTAAATATGATGCAAGACACACATTTGATATTGTTACAAAGTAAAAACAACTCAAGAGCTTGGAAAACATGATTGTCTAATAAAAGAAACAGGGATATGCTCAATATATGTTTCTTGACTTATTTGATTGAATGAAAATGTCTAATCATTTTCCAGTCTCTTCATACACATCCTGATTCCACATTCATATCCACTTACTTATTTTCAAGCACAGTGTTTTCTTTAGAGTATGTACCTGTCAGTTAATATTCCTCAAATTTTAAGTAGTTCCCATTTCTATGACAATTGTAGTAACTTTAGGTCATGTTTAAATGTATAAGAAGCAAATTCTTCATGAGAATGAGATTGCCTTGACTTTTTCTAAAATAGTCAAAGAAGATTAAAATCAGAAAGAGTTTGCTAATTTGGAGAAATATGTTGTCTTATACTTTTTTGTTCTTATTCAAACAGTTGCAATTTTTTTTAGGAATTTTGTAATTTCACATGAATGGGGAAATCATCTCTATGTTTGATTTTTAATTAGCTTGTTAGACTTGCTGAGCCCGCTCTTCTCTCCTCATTTTCTAATTATGACAGAGCATCTGAAGCAGATGCAGATGAGGAATGACCTAGTTGGAAATTCAGCAGCTAGGCCTGTGAGCTTTGTGGAGTATCATCAACACCCAGAAAACAGCAGTTCAAATGGATTCCATCAGGCATTTGAAGTCATTAGTATGGATTGGTGTCAAAATTTTAAGCATTTACCTTATTTATTGAATGACCTAATATTTCAAAATGGTAATGGGAAAAGAGTGGGTAGAAAGATAAGGGAAGCGTCTAAAATCAAAGTTCTCAGGGCTTCCATTTGAATTTCAGAATTACTGTCAAATCAATATTTATTAGTGTCCTTTCTCTTGTATGTAGACAATAACTATAGAAATAGATGCTGTATAAAATTGTGTTAAGTTGGAATTATATATTAAAACTGAGTAGTAATATTGTTTATCATCAGTTTCCCCTAGGATATTATTCTGTGCACAGAATATATTATTTATGTGCATATTAACAGAAACTAAAAATGATCACTAAAAATATATCCCCTGACCTACAGAATATATCAAATGTATATTCTCATGTCCCTGTGCTGGATGCAGATTAAATTTGGTTAATGCAAATTGAAATTCCCATGAATTGAATCATTCTCCAAAATGAGCTTTACAGATTCCTCATTTAATACATCCCCAAAAGAAAAAAAAAGTCAGAAAACCCAAGTGCTTCCTAAACTAAATGATACTGAAAGAGTTTATCAGCTGAGTAATGGCAGTCAGCAATTAAGAACAGTTAAGCTTTGCAGAAAGGAGCAAGATACTTAAAGAATGATACTTTGTAAATATTACAAGAAAGGGAAAATTCCTATGATTCTTTTTTGACTGCCAGAATAGAAAAATAAGCGGCAATAAGATAATACTTAAAAAGCAGAAACACTGGGGTACAATTTAATTCCACAAAAAATAATAGTCAAAGCATATTATGTAGCTTTAACTTTTATATTTTTTAGAATATAGCATAATAATGGCATAATTTGGACTTAAGCATAATTCCAATTCCTGAACATCTATTCATAATTTATTAATGTTTTCAAACCTCAATTTTTGCATACATAAGTGGATTTCTATGAAAATAAATCAAAACAATCAATGTAGAATATCAGGCCAACTGAATGCACATAGTAGCTTTGCAGAATAAATGTTCAGTACATGTTGCTTTGTTTTTCTTATGTTCTTCTATTTTATCCCATTTCCTCAAAGTATGAAAAAAATAAAAATCATAGCCACATCTACTACTTCAGCAATGATTATATTCACAGTCAATCCTGTCCTGACTTTCTCATGCTTAAAGTCATAACAAAAACAACCTACCACTCACTATTTTTAGAATAATAGATTTTGTTGAAAATTTGCTAAAAGTCTAATAAGATTTTGTTGTAAATAATGACCATTGAAATTATAGAATACAAAGGACAGATATAGATAAGATGAAGATAGCTTAAAATTTGTATTAATGTTACATGAGTTCCTACAATTCATTATTTCAAAATGACAGGAGTTCAACCCAGCATAATCTTATTTATCGTTTTACTAAATTCCAGTTGGTAATGTTTTGTAAAAGCTTTGGTACCCTGCTTCATATACGCATCTGATTTAGTCATTCAGTAGATGCAGACTACATCATTAGGAGTAGTCTTAATATTTATTTGGCTTTCAAGATATCCCTGAGAGTCATCTTCAAATTGACAGGGTAGGAATTGCAATGAGAATGAAACATGAGATGATGTGGCACGTTGTGTTAGAATATGCCAGAAAGAGATTTACATCACCCTTCTCCATACCTCAGTGAGCAAGGCTTCATCTTCTGGCTATAACTATGTACAAGGGAGACTAAAACCTGGAGCAAATAGGTTTCCTGTAAATCATCTGTGCCTAAGAAATAGTGAGAATAACCTTAGAAAAAGTAGTCTTTGAAATATGATTATGTGTATTACATACTATTAAAGTTTTTACATGTATCATAGAAAGTATAATTTGGAAGTACATGCATTTATTATAAGATGAGATTTTTGAGTATGCAGTTGACTCTAAAAGCAAAAACAAATAAAAGAAACACTTAAAAACAATAATAACAAAAACCCCTGACAAATATATATATATATATATATATATATATGGATTTATTAGATAGATATATACTATATGAAAGCAGAGTATTCAAGTGATAATCTCTATATTCTTTATTAGAGAAAAATGCGCTACCTTTAGTACTCACCATCATTAATGACACTTTCTTGAAACATTGGAAGCAAAAGAGTAATTTTGCCAGTCTTGGAGTCAGATGTCCTACAAGACCATTTTAAAGATTCTTAGATTTGTGATACCTATTTAAGAAACAAAGGAATACATTCAAGTACAAAAGTTAGGTCCTCTGTTGAAAAATCCAACTTATCTTCATCTGCTTTATCCGACATATTAAATACTTTATTTATCCAAAATGCGCTGCACAAAAGGTGATGAGATAATTTCTCTAGATAAATAATTCTTGGTACAAAAGTAATTTGTGTGAATGTATGAAACAAAATGAAAGTTTTCTATGCACTAATATTCTCTATTTAGTATTAATATAATTTATTTGAAATCTTACATTAGCTAATTTTATAATTTCTTCAATTTAAGAAAAAGAAAATAATAGATTAAGCAAAGGAAGAGAGAAAATATAATTCAAGACTAAAAAAACAATTAAGAAAAATGACAGACACTATTTTTTTTTTTTTTTTTTTTTTTTTTTTTAGTGAAATACCATATATTTAGAATTAGCCTGCTGGATTCCGAATTTTGTTGGCAACATCCAAAGCATCATAATCAGGAGCCAACTGAACATATGCCTTCTTCTCTCCATCAGGCCTGATCAGGGTGTTGACTTTGGCAACATCAATGTCATAGAGCTTCTTAACAGCCGGTTTGATCTGGTGCTTGTTGGCTTTGACATCCACAATAAACACAAGTGTGCTGTTGTCTTCTATCTTCTTCATGGCTGACTCAGTATTGTTCAAATAAATGTTTTTAAGTTTTTTGAGGAGTTCATTTTCATTGTTACTGTTATCTTATATTCTTTTTCTTTTTCTTTTTAGTAATACTGAGGATTGAACCCAGGGGTATACTTCTTCTGAGCTACACTCTCAGCCGTTTTCTTTTATTTACTTATTTTTTAAAATTTTATTCATTTATTTATTGTTTTTGTTGTACTAGGGATTTAACCCAGGGGTATTCTACCACTGAGCTACACTTCCAGTTATTTATTTATTGTAATAATTCGTGCATTGTGAGCATACATCATTAGGTACAAATTGATAATGACATATGTGCACACATTTCTCATTTGACCCCTTCCCCAATTCCCACCCTGCTCCCTCGCCCTCTCTCCCTCTCAGGTTCGGTTCAGTGAGTGACCTTGATTTAGTTGTGTAAGTACATCATGTGCCTTAGGGTGTCCCCCCACCCCCATCCATCCCCTTCTGTTAAATCAACTTCTTTGCTTATCGAGGGTCTCTCCTTTTTCATCTGGAGACCCTCTTATGCCCCATCTTCTCCCTAGTATACGCATATTAGGGAGAACATATTCTTTTCTTTTATTTTGAAACAGAGTTTCCTAAATTGTTGATGGCCTTGTTCAGTTGTTGAAGCTCTCCTTGAACCTGTAGTCCTCCTGTCACAGCTTCTCAAGTACTGCGATTACAGGCATACATCACCAGGCCCCACTTAATTTATATTCTGAAGTATTTTTCCAAGTTAATTTTTCCTTAGTGCCTGAAAGCCTGATAGCTTTCTAAGTTGGAATTTTGAGCGTAATACATTGTACTTTTCTTTTGTTTACTGAAATTGAAGAAAAACACTAGTTACCAGGAGGTAGCCATTTCTTGCCATAAATCAATAGAACAATATAAAATTTCTGTTTCGGTGGGTTAAATTGAGTTTTATTTTCAAAATAGTTTTATTCAATCAATATGTGTGCAAATTACAATAATATTTTTCTGAAATGATTTTAATTAATATTGAAGATATCATTAATAAAGTAATTTATATTTTTTGGCAATAAATACTGTTCAAATCTTCCAACTAATGATTCTCAAAGGAGAATGCTTTATTTTTCTGTGGAGAGTTTCAATGCTGACAAGATGAGACTGTTGTAGAAAGGTCAAATGAGTATACTGGAGATCAGAAAAGTGCATAGCTTAATTGGTTTTACTTTGCTAAGGTAATTATTTTGTGATAGTTAAGTTCATGTAATAGTTTATACTAATTAATAAGGATTTCTTTCTAAATCAATGTTTAACACTAGCATAGAGTTTTGAATTTGCAATGCTGCTGCTCTTGTTCCCTCATGGTTTCAAGAGGATTAGTGAATGATGCTTTCACAGGCCAGAGTACCATCACTGGGACTTTTGTAATGTCAATAATGGCTTCAGCACAAGTTTGAGCAATTTATCAACATCTGTTCTTTGTCCCAATCACCCAAGGACAAGTGTTATGTTGATTTATAAACTCGCAGACACTTCATATTCAACTTTCTAGTAGAATCAGCAAATGATGCCAAACTGCCAAACTTTAATATGTATATCCATATATTTAATATGTATATCCATATATTTAACTTATTATGTATATATTTATGTAAACAAACATTCGTATATGCCTATGTTTATATTTAATATGTAAGTATGCATTATATAGAGTAGTTATTGAAAAAATTAAGAAAACTGACAAACATCTGGACTAACCAAGAAAAAAAGACAAAGTCAAATTTCTAAAATCAGGAATGAAAGAACAATTATAATTACTTATAGAAGTAAAAAGGATTGTAAGGTAATAGTATGAACAATGTATGTGCATGTTTTATACACATACAGGTGTATATATATGTGTGTGTGTGTACATATATATATATATATATATACATACATGTACATATATAGGTAGCCAAATCTTGAAATGAAACATTTATACATGTGTGCATATATATTTGAATGTAGTTCATTGTATTTCTGATGCAATTAGCAATATCACGTTTTACGTGTGTATATATGTCTGTGTGTGTGTGTGGGGTGTGTGTGTGTGTGTGTGTGTGTGTGTGTGTGTATGCATGTGTGTTTGTGTGTGGTACTGGGGATTGAACCCAGGTTGGTTCTACATCTGAGCTACACCCCCAGCCTTATTTTTTATTTTATTTTGAATCAATGCTTAATTAAGTTACTCTGGCTTGGAACCTGTAATCTTCCTGTTTTTGTCTCCTGAATACTAACAAGTATGAGTTTCTGTGGCTTAGAAACCAAGAATTCAAAATGGTGCTATATCCCTGTCAGCAAGGTAAAATACTTTCATAGATTCTAAAAAGGGAACAGAAGTGCCAATTTTGATTAGCTCACATTTGCTTGAGTTCCCGAATCTATAATTATATTAGAACTTCTTGGATTTGGAGAATACAATGAAAACAAATTGGAGAAACCTTCATTCTCCTAAGATCAGAATCCCCAGGAGGCAGGACCTAGTATTGAGATTTAACATTAGCAATAAGTGGTTGTTAAGTAATCAGAGCAGATAGTTCAGTTATCTTCCTAGAGGAACATTTTTGAAGTTTGGCTTAAGAGTGAAGTGACTAATCGTAGATTTTAATTCTGGATTTCAACTTTCATGTTTTGGTAATGTAAATCACTTGTCACAAAATATATGCTTGATTTTAAAAATCTATTATCTACCAATCTGATAATTTACAAATCAAATTTATACAAACACAAGCCATTTATACTATAAATATGTTTCATTTTGAGATTATATCTACAGTTAATTAAGATTTTTCTTTACAGTTAGAAATTAAACAAGATGTGTTTAATGCTAATCTATAAATCTATAGACCATCTATATAGGACAAATGGCATTTAAATTGGAAAAAAACTCATTTAAGTGAAATCATAGTTTATTGGCTTAGGAGAGAGAAAGGAAAAGGGAAAGATAAATATAATGTTATTGGAGAACATAAATGTCTTTTATCAGTGTTACCATCTTGCCCAGGGTTCTATAAGTATTATGAATGCTATTATAACAGCATATACTTTTGCTTATTTCTTGATGTTTACATTTGTGTGAATTAATAAAAATAGTCAAATAATTTAATTTTCAAGTTAAGTACCTTTTCCTTCATATTTCTCAATATATCTATATTCAAATATCAAATTTAAATATTTTACATACTTATGTATGTCTAATATATAAGTATGCAATACTGACTATATTTGTATATCTCTGAATAAAGATGAGTTGCTATTATGCTAAATAAGATCACATAATGCCCCTCATGAGAATTTATGGCTACAATCATGCTTTGCTTTTTATAACTTTCAAATACATCAAATAATTGTTGCTGCCCTCTAGTTTTACATGCTAATAAATTGCCTTTTTGTCATTTTAAAGTAGAATATTTTGGGCCTCCTGAGAGTGAAAATAGAGAGAGGGAAGAAATAAAACTGTAGATGTTAATCTTATGATATAACCAACCAACGTAATTATTGACTACAAAAATTCATTCCTCCAGCCAGGTGTCATGGCTCACACTTGTAATCCCAGTAGTTGGGAAGTTAAGATAGGAGGGTCACGATAAGTTTGAGACCAGCCTTAGCAATTTAGCAAGACTCAACAACTTAGCGAAATCCTGTTTTAAATTTAAAAATAAAAAGGACTTGAGCTGCTGCTGAAAAGTAGAATGTCCCTGGGTTCAATCCCCCAGTACTAAAATAACTAAATAAATCACTCCTCCATATGAGTAGCGGTCTCTTCAGATGATTGAGAAACATGGCTCATAAAACTCGGTAACAGGAGTATACTGTTTCACTACTGAAAAAGCAAAAATATCAAGAACCGTTGATCTATGGGATATTAATAATAAAATATCACATAAAATTGTATTACTTTCCTTGTATATTGCATTCTTTTTTCCAGTCCCTCCCACCTCTCACATTCTTCTCATAATGCCCTACTCTTGATTAGAAGTATCTGTGTGTAGTAGGCATACTGTTCCTAGTACATATTCATTGTTGAGTAGGTAATAACCCAGAGGGAAAATGTTAAAGAGATTGTTTGTTATTCTTGTTGAAGTGGAGGGTCATATCTGAAATTTTTACAGCACTTTCCAGTTTTGCTGTAAATTTGCTGGAAGTCTGATAAGAATTTATTAGTTGTTTAATGAGAGCTCTAAATATTTATGATTTGTATTATTTCCTCCTCACACTGCTGTAATTCATTAAGTGATATTACAGATATCACAAGTTGTTCATTAAAATAAAATGTTAAATGGGAAAATTACTAATATTTATCTCAGAATCAAGTCAGGACTCATTAATTATGATTTTATTAACAAAAATATGTGATTTTCATGTAAACTGTTAAACTTGTTTGATTTTAGAATACCCTTTCTCCAATAATGACTTTAAGATATTTGAAAAAATGAAGATAGTTTTATGTACACAAAATAATTGTTACTTCTTATGAAGAGTAAAATATAGCACTTAGAATAATTTGAATCTCACTGACTTTTTCAGGGGCTAATTTATAATATTTAACTCATTATTTTACCAGATTCTCCCTGTTGATTATATATTAGTTTTTCAATAAAATGATTTAATATAATTTGATTATACTGTTTTACATTCCTCTCAAGAAACTGTGGATTTCATATATGCTACATAGGATTTGAGAAAAGGTGAAAAGTCAGACCTCTAAATGAGTTTCTGACCAAGTTTGCCCTGATTTCATTTCTATAAAGCCAAAATTACTCTGTAATGATGTGAGTATCCAGGGAAATTTTATAGACCTACTTTTATCTAATAATATGTAGATCATTATGCATCTATTAATACTTTATAAATTAAAATAGTAAAATATTGAGAAAGCATAAATATTATTGCCCTATCATTTTGAGATCAATAATGGATAATCCCTAGATTTTATATCCAGTAAATAAGATGCCACTTCATGAATTAGTAAAAACATTAAAAATTTATGAGTATCATTTACTTACTAACAGTCCAATCAAATGTAATGATAGCATAATAAAATATTTGCATGAATTAAAAATATTTTTCTTTCCAAAATCTTGTCTTTGTTTATATCTAGCTAATGAATAGAATTTATAGGAGAATAATTATTACACATGTCCTTTATGAAAATACTGATAATTTGAGGTTTATTTATGTAAGTTCTGAAATGAAAGCAGGCTTTATAACTTACACACTTAAAAAATGAAGAAAGAAGAATGAACTCATTAATGTTATTTTTCTTATGGAGAAAATACTTGTCATATTCTTCCTTATTCTTTTGAAAATTAAGACAAAATCAAGGAGCTTAAGGATTTCCCTCCTATTATTCAGGCTCTGCATCTCTAGACCTCAAGGTGTCTGGAAAAGAGAGATGTGAGAGACTCAAAGCCTAACAATGAGAGGGAAGTCAAAAGGCGACATGGGCTGTATTTCTTGTTGGAATCCTGGGTGTCATCAGCATTATAGAATGATTTTGGCTTTATGTAAAAGTACATACTTAGGCATGAACATTTTTAGAGATTCTGGCACTTGAATTTTTAAAAAATTCTATGTAGCATGTAAGGAATCCAAAGGGTCTTGAAAGGAAGACAAAACATAGTAAAACTTATAGGAGATAATTTTTTAACTCTTGAATTAGAACCTGTGAATTGGACTGCATAACTAAGGACCATATAGATGACTTTACAAAAAAATCAATATTTGTAGAACTAGGGAGATAGTGGACAGTTTGGAAGACTAATGAGTCCTGACTATATACAAATAAGAGATCATAAGTTGCAATAGCTGTGAACAGTATTTTATCGGAAGCAGCAATGATAAAAAGCACTGCCTAGAACCCAGGAAATAAAGAGTTATCTCTTGAGGAAGTGAGCAGGAAACATAAAAGAATTGTACAAATGACCAATCACTCTTGCTAGTGTGAGGGTATATATGCTTTCTTCTGTCCCTAGATACCAGCTTAGGATGCCTTAGATTCTTATGATGGCTCTGGAAATCCTACTGTGTTTTTACAAAATTGGAAATTTTTTGGGAATTATCTTTTTTAGCATCTTAAATGCCCCCATTTTCTTCATATTCCTGTTTAAATCTCTTTATATATCTGTTTAATCATCTCACATTATGCTTCATATTATTTGGCTTCCATATTTTCAACAATTCTCCCTGAATTGCCCTCTGAATAATCTATTTGATTTATCTTACATTCTTTCTTTGGGTCTGATCTACTAAGCTATTTCATCATTGAATTTAGAAATTTAACTACTCTATCATAATTTATTTAATTATACTTTTTTCCAAGTATTTTTATCCCATGAATATGAGTATAACTTTATTTTCTAAGAATTTTTATTTCATATTTCCATCTGATAATTATATTTTAGAAACTTTTTGGAATATATTTTCATGGTTTCAGTGAAATAGTTTTCTTAGAGGGTTTAGGATATGAAATTCACTTATATGAAATGAAACTCATGCTTTATTTGAAGTAGACACTAAAACCTAAATATCATTGTCCTTTTATTTATTCATACTGTTCATCTGCTCTCTTACTATAAAGATTGATTTACTTTTCCTTGGTCCTTGATCATTTTGGCCATTCCTTTAATGTGCTCACTTGCTTTTATTTTTCTTACTCTTATTTTTTCCATTCTCTTTGCTCTTTATTCCTCATATCTTAACTGTCATTTTATTTTAATTTCTACTCTCTTTCAGACATCTGAATCTATGACTTAAGAGCAAACTACAAAATGTTAAGGAAACATACCTCAAACCAAATGGATAAACTTTGATTTTTCTTTCTAGTAGTGATTCTGGTCAATTGTTGCATTCCCTCCTTTCCTGCAATAAATAATTCATTATAAAATTATGGCTCCTTCATTCACTAATTAAAATTACTTAATCAATATTCATGGAAATAAAAGTTTTCCAGGCCTTGAAGTTCTCTAACTTCCAAGAAAAAAAAAAATCAGTAAACTTAACAGCAAGCAAACCATTACATTTTTACATACTGATATAATCTCCTCAATATTTAACTAATATTTTTGAAAAAAATTAAAAGAATATTAGGGGAAAATGACTTAAATTTGGGGAATTATAAATAATATGTCATATTCTTATGTTAATATTTCTATGTGTAATTCAACAAATTAAGTGGCCCTAATATCCATATATAGAATATTTCATTCAACAGCAGTTCTTAGCTGCTCATGGAACCTTCTCCAAAATAGATCACCTTCTAGGCCAGAAAGCAAGTATTAGCAATTACAAAAAAAAAAGAAAGAAAGAAAGAAAGAAATCTGGGTGTTGTGGCACAAGACAGTAATCTTAGTACTTGGGAGGCTGAGACAGACAGATTGCAGGTTTGAGGTTAGCTTCAACAACTTAGTGAGACCCCAAGCAACTTAATGAGACTCAATTTCAAAGTAAAATAAGGCTGGGTTGGATATAAATATCAGAGGTAAAATACTCCTGGCATCAGTCCACAATATCTCTCTCACACACACACACACACACACACACACACACACACACACATCTCAAAGGATATCATCTCTTTTTTTTTATTTAATTGGTGCATTGCAGTCATACAATTTTGTTAGGTACAATCTGGTAGATGCATACATGCACACTTCTCTCATTTTACCCTTCCCTAATTCCTGCTCCATTCCTTTCCTCTCTCTCCTTCTCATGTTCATTTTAGTGATTGATATGTTTGTGAAAGTACCTCAGGTGCATTAGGGTGCCCCCCCCCCATCACCTTCAGTTATGTCACCTTCTTCACTCATCTAAGGTTTCCCCTTCTTTGTCTAGATTCCCTCTTATGGCCCACTTTCTCCCTAGCTTCCACATATTACAGAGAGTATATGATTTTTTACTTTTTATGACTGATTACTCTCACTTAACATAATGTTTTCCAGTTCCATCCATTTTCCTGCAAATGACATGATTTTGTTTTTCTTTATAGCTGAGTAAAATTCCATTGTTTATATACCCCATAGTTTTGTAATCCATTTATCTTTTTTTTTTTTTTTTTTTTTTTTTTTTTTTTTTTTTTTTTTTTTTTTTTTTTTTTTTTTTTTTTTTTTTTTTTTTTTTTTTTTTTTTTTTTTTTGCGGTACTGGGGATTGAACTCAGGGGCATTCTACCTCCGAGCTATACCCCCAGCCCTATTTTGTATTCTTTATTTTGAAACCGAGTCTCACTAAGTTGCAGAGTGCCTCACTAGGTAGCTGAGGCTGGCCTCGAACCCGGATCCTCCGGTCTCAGCCTACCAAATGCTGGGATTACAAGCGTGCGCCACCACGCCTGGCTCCATTTATCTTTTAATGAACATGTTGGCTAGTTCCACAGTTTGTCAATTTTGAATTGTGCGGCTATAAACATAGATACATATGCATTGGTCTGATTGTTTGGTGTACATAACTGAATAAAATTAGAAATCAACAGCAAGAAGAACCATAAGAACTACACAAATACATGGATATTGAACAATACACATTGGAATGAGGACTGTATTATAAATGGAAGAAATAAGGGGAGAGAAGAAAATCTCCTAGAATCAAATATGCCATATATCTCTATCTATCTATCTATCTATCTATCTATCTATCTATCTATCATCTATATTCATATATATGAATACATTTAAACAAGGAGGTAAAATATTTCTACAATGAAAATTATAGAACACTAATTTAAGAAATAGAAGAAGATATTTGTATATGGGATAGGCAGAACAAATATTATCAAAAGGCAAAAATCTCAAAAGCAACCTGTAGATACAATGTAAATTTCAATGAGATTCTTTACAAAACTAGAAAAGAACAACCTAAGATTTATATGAAAAAAAAATTGGTCCCTGTTTAGTGGAAAAATGGATTTTTTTTTCTTGAAGAAATAACATTAAGGCCTACAATGTGTCTCAGGGGTAGAGGAGTTGCCTAGGTCTCATAAGACTCTGGTTTAGATCCCTAACACACCCATACACACACACACACACACACACACACACACACACTCGCACACACGCACAGACACACCACTCACACATTATAGAAATTAAATTGTCAAAAATTTTGGCATACAAATAAAAGTAGTCTTCTTTATCTCTTAAAATACCCTTAATATATACCATGTAGTGACTAGTTCATACAAAATTATTTCCAATAAATTAACCATATCATTGATATCATTGGAGGAAAGCAGAAATCACTATTAAAATACTATCAAAGCTGAGAAAAGTGGTGTTCTCCTGTAATCCTAATACTTGGGAAACTGAGACAAGAGAATTATAGGTTTGAGGCCAGCTCAGAAATATATGAAGCCATTGTTTTAAAATAAAAAATAAAAAGGTTTGGGGATATAACTCAGAGGTAGAATGACCCTAAGTTCACCCTCAAGCATCAAAAAATTAAACAAAAAATATATAAAATTATCAATATCAATCTCAGCAACATGTATGGTGGGGGGGATGTGGAGGAAATCAAACCAATTGCTGTGTGCGTGTATGTTTCTTTTACTCTGAACCTCATTATGATGTATAATTACAATGCACTAATGAAAATGCATTAAAAAGTACTATTAAACTGAAGGCATCATTTTTTACTTTATTTATCTTTTATTAGAAACTTTTGATAAGTTAAACTTTCTAATTTCTACTTTACCTTCAACTAGAAGTCAATAGGTAGAGTAAAGGTATTCCTCAAGAATCATTGTCTTCTGTGGGGAAAAAGGGGAAAAACTCTCTCATTAGCATATGATGTACAAAGTTAAATTCACCAATTCCTCCAATTTTTGACATGAACCTTACTGTATTTTTTGTGGACATGTAAATTTCTTAGGTAAATAATGCTTTTTGTAAGATTAATGCACTTAGACCATCAAGACAAATGTTATATAATAAGCAGCACCAGCTGGTATCATCAGAGACAGGTCCTGCCAGATCTATATTCCCAGGTAAGGAAAGTCTTCTACTTAAAATAGGAAACAAAAGGAATGAAGACATCAGGGTGGGTTCTCCTGGTCTCCAGAGGGAGATCTAATGCTTCTCTAAACCTCAGGGCCTGCAGAGTCAGCCCATGTACCCTATAATGAGCTAGTGATTTCCTTTTTTGGGGAGATACTGCAGAAGTATTTACCCCAAAATGCAATATGTAAATCCTTGAGTGATATTTGAGACTGACAATTATAGTTAAATTCAGAATAACCAATTTGGCAATATGCTAAATCTAACATAGGAAGAAAGAAATTGCAACCTAAAGGAAAAGCAAAATTAGTTAGCATATAGCAGGCTCAAGGAGAACACCCAATATTGGATTTTGTCACTAGCAACACACATTTTAAGTAAGTCTTTTAGCTTTCTCACAGTGAAGTCTCTTTGGCTCCTCCTCTGACCTCATTGGTTAGTTTTACAATGGTTACAAAACACCACTGCTCTATTTCAAGAGACCTGGAATGTGAGCAATATAAACAAGGTTAAGTTGACTTATGGTCACTTGAACACAAGAGGATCATGCCAACTAACCGCAATTGTGGCTCTTTAAAATTTTTATGTCATGTAGTGTTTGTCTTTTTGTGTCTGACTTATTTAATTAACATAATTTTCTGTAGTTTTACCCATGTTGTCATAAATAACAGAATATCATTTTTTTAAAGGCTGAAAATTAATAATGTCACATATATGTGCAATCTAAAATTGTCAAATCCATACATATAGAGTAGAATAGTGCTTGCCAAGGATTGGGGAAGGGGAAAAATGGAGATTGTTGAATAAGGGGTAAGAAGTTTAAGTTGTGTGACATGAGTAAATTCTGAAGATTTTACATGTGATTATGTGATCATAAATTAAACAACTGTGTTATATGTAAAAATTAATATGAGGGTATATTTTTATATCCTCACTATTAAAAAGAAAGGATTATGAATATGTTAATTAGTCAGGTTATAGTGATTATTTCATAATAGATATGTATAGCAAACAATCAATGTGTATACCTTAAATATATATAATTTTATTTGTCAATTACACATAGATAAAGTTGGAGCCAAGAAAAACCTTGGATAAACTGATGGCTCATACTGAGTGAAGTTGAGTGCCTGTATTGCTCTGGCAGATAGTAGGTAAAGGAATAAAAAGATCTCAGAGAACTTAACATCAAACCACATTTATAGTGGTGCAGAGTGGAAACATGACCTCGTGTCTTACTGATTGTATAGCATGATACCATCATAAAACACCAAGTCTGAAAAATCATTGGGATATCATATAAGATATATGTCTAAAGTGGTAGCTCAGAGAAAATACTTGAAATGGAGAGATTACATAGTTCAGGGAAGGGTACATATAATGAAACAAAGGTGAAGTGTCCGTCCATAACAGGAAAGACCTGGTTATGGTGAACAAAATGAGAAGGAGTAGCCCAAATTATAATCCCTGCCCATAACCTATTGGAGGGATTTGTGCTCTTGTCCCTGAAAATCTGGGCTCTGAATGGTTAACAGTCCTGCTTTCCATAAAGGGCAAAGTCTTGCCAGAGAGCAAGAAAAAGTCCCATTGAAATTCAGATTACAGCTACCATCTGAGCACTTTGAACTCATTAGATCCAGGACCAGAGGGAAAGATGGTGAGTCACCATCTTAGCATGAATAATCAACCCTAGTGAACAAAAGATGTGTGCTATTTGACACACAAGGGGCCACAAAGTACAGAGCCACAGTGATCTGCCAATATACCACTTTATTCTCGCATCTCTAAGTTTCACAATGAATTGTCAAATACAGCAACCCTGGCCTTGAGAAGTACAGTCATCTAAGGCTTAGGCAACTCATTAATACAAGTTTGGTTCACACTACAAGGAAACCAACAGACTTTCATAGGTGGTAACTCTGAGTCTGAGAGGAATTCAGAATGAATCACAGAGAAGAGAAATGATTGCCTGTTGCTGTATTGAGTTCTACTAGTGGCACAGACTATAATTTTTTTGTAACTAACTTCCCTCTTCTAAGTTTTTCCTCAAAAGAGAGGTGTCAGAAAACATGAAGCAACCACTTGCCAGAAACATTTGGAGGAGTGGATTGGTGCAGGGAAAATGGTTTAAATAAGTCAACTATGGAGGTGTGCCATTTGTATCTCCCTGCAAGTGAGAAACTGTTTTGAGAGGTCTAGACAACTGCCTCCACCTTCTAGAATCTACTGCAGCACCCAGCATATTCTCTCCATCTGCTTCCAGCTAACATAGAAACACAGCACAGGTACAAGAGATACTGTGGCTGTAGAATAAGGCACTTCCCAATACTTTCTCTCTCTCTCTCTTAACAGAATTGAATCCAGAGGCATTCTACCCTACCCTTTTCAATATTATTATCATTATTATTTATTTTTGCAATGAATCATGCAAAGATTTTGCGAGTCTCAACAAGTTGCTGAGGTTGCCCTTGTACCTGTGATCCTCCTGTCTCAGCCTCTCAAGTACCAGAATTACAAGTGTGTACCAACACACCTAACCTTTCCCCTTCTCTTTCAGTAGCTGTCAGATCTGCGTTGAAGCAAAAGCTTTCCTTGCTGACTACAGATCCTTTCCCCAGTCAACTTTCTTAAGCATTAGCCTTAGAAAATCCCTTTCATGTTCAATTTTCTCTATGTTCCTGAAGGAACCAACATGACACAGTAACCCTAACAATCTACTAACTCTTGCATCCATATTAGACAAAATAGAACAGACCCTGTTAGTAGTATTATATAGTTCAAGTACTGAATTTCACTCCAGTACCCAAACAAAAAGTATTTGATACATACATTATTAATATGCCTTTAATATTTCTGTATCTGACCAATGTGTCCCTCTCCCCCACACACATAAATGAAGTATAATGTCTATCTTTAAGATACATAGAATACATAAAATTTATCTGGAGTAGTAAGCATATGCAAAATCCCATTCATGCCGTGATAAGACTGTCTTAATGGTGATGCACTGAAATGCTTTGGGAGGAGAGAAGCTTCATCTACTTATTGAAGGGACATCTCTGCACCCCTATCATTTCATCTGTGTACACACACCACATGTCATTCAGATATGTATGCTTTGCATATGGCTTCTTTTAGCATTATGCAATTTTCATCATCAACACAACAAATTAAGGATTTTCCTTTAGCAGCCATAATCAGTATTTTATTAAAATACTTGCATAATACTGGATGTTAATAAATGTTTTAAATAAATAATAGAATCTTCAAAAAATAAGTTATTTGAAATTATATAATGTTCCACTTCAATAGCCAATATGTTATAATATTCAATTGCTTGCAGAAGTGATGTTTTCTGGATTATACTTACAGAATACTAGGTTACAATCACAATATGACAATAATGTAAGTCAGCATATACAGATATTTGTATCTACAAAGGTTATTAAACTTTATTAAGTGTTTCATACCTAAAATTATTTCATGTATTCAGATCAGGAATCTAGAAAATAACTTTTCATTTTGTTAGTAGCAAGAAAATATAAAATAATGGAGATTAGAAATGTTGGTTTTAGTACTAGAAAAGCTTACATATGTTCATAGAAACCAGGAACTGTATGGCTAAAAGAGAACATTGTGGTCTGATAATCAAATTTCATCCTTACACAACAGAAGGTTAAATTAGTCCCAAAATATAAAAATTGTTAACACTTAACAACAAAAAATAGAAAACATCTTAATTGACTCTTCGGATTCACAAGGCAAGTCCTTTTTGAAAGTAAGCCAGACTTCTCTGAATTCATCTAGTCAGGATAAATGGACAGGGAAAATCCTGTCCCTTGGTGAGACTTGAATCATTTCCTCCACCCCACAATGCTTTGAGACAGAAAAAAAAAAAAAAAAAAAAAGAGAGAGAAATGCGCTTAAATAAAATCACAAGGAAACTCTACAAGAACTCAATGGTGTATGGTTGCCAATGCATAATTTGGGTTAAATACATATATAGGCAACAAGTTATGGATACTACAAATGCATTTGAAACACAATGACATTTGAATTCAGTAATTAGTAAGGGTCCAATCAGAATTGTCTTAAAAGGAAAATTTCATTAAAATATGTTATTTACTGGGGCATTAGAAACTGAAAAGGAAAGAATAAATTTAGCTCAAAAGGACAATGCTACCACATCAACAGCTGGGGGAACAAAGAGAAGAGATTAAGATTATTATAACTTTCTGGCATAGAGGAACATACCTGTCATCCTGGGACCTTAAACTCTGGAGATGGGGCCCTAGTTGCAGGTCTTGGAATCTTTGATGGGCCATGATTAGGGAGGCAAGGTGTATGGGAATACTGAAGTAGAACTGAGGGCACTATCAGAACCCCATAGCCTTGGCAGGTGTGGAATGAGTGCTATAGTGAAACTGACAGGAAGAAGCAAGTCTTTTCTTCATTCTCCAGCACAGTGCCCTTCTGGGACTCACTTAACTGTGGTCCAGAAGACAAAGGAGAAACAGGGTTTTCTGTGGCTTGTCCCAGCACTCAGAGGAGAGAATGGATAGTAGACTAAGTGCCGAGAGTAAAAAGGTTAATACACAACACATTTTGTTTGAGGAAGTTAATATTCAAGGTATTTTACTTATGCCTAGATATTTGAGAGTGTATTTTATTTTTAAATATAATTGTATTGATGTCTTGTAATTGTACATCATAATGAGATTCAGATTGATAGAAATATACATGCGTGTGTCCTATCTTCATAAGTTCAACCCTACATTTAAAGATGACCTGCTATGTGTGAATTATTTTTCAAGGTATAATATTAATAAAGAGATAAACTATGGATCTTGCTTTTTAGGAATTGAAAAAATGCAAAGTGTATTCATAAAAATTAAATATAAAACAATGAAATGCTACTTAATTTTAAAGAGAAAATTCGATCCGTCACTTTTAAATGCAAGCACCTATTCATAGTGTCTTTCTGAACCACATGAAGACATATGGCCTTTTGGCAGTGTATCATCAGTGGGGGCTGTTTATCTCCATTTATGTGGGATTTCATTTAACAAAAATAATAATATTCTGGAATCCACACTAGTTCCCCAAATATTAGTTTTGTCTTTTTCAGATAGCAGTCCTCATCCTGCTTTTGTATATTGCTTGTTCTAAATTGCATTTATATGCTAGTATAATCTATTTCCTGGCAAACACAGCTTAGTTTAATTCTTTCTTATTTGACTAATCATTCCAACTGTGATTTTTCTCTGCTTTTGGAATAAACACAGCATCTTGATGAATCTTTTTAGCATCATTAAAGCCACTATACAAATTAATTCTTAGAGCACCTAAAGACTTTTAGAATTAGATCTTATCAAATGTGCCCATCAAAAATGTATCAAAGCAAAGATTTTCTTCACTTATTTTTGTAATATCTAGAAATTTACATTCCAAATAAATTTCCACAGTTTGTTGGTTGATAGAGGTATGTGTATATGAGTTTGTGTGTATTATCTTTTCATCATTAATTAATCCAGCAGATACTCACTACTTTTTATGGATTCTTCATTTTCAAACATAATATTAATATTATACAGGATTCATTTTCTTTTTTGTTCTTATGGTACTGGGGATTGAGCCTAGAGGCATTCTACCTCTGAACTACATCCTAGCCCTATTTTATTTTAATTTGGAAACAGGGTCTCTAGGTTGACGAGAGTCTCGCTACTTGCTTAGGCTGTCCTTGAACCTGTGATCCTCCTGTCTCCGGTTCACAAGTACTTGGATTACAAGCATGCATCACCATGCCTGGTAGGACATTAATTTTCAAGAGAAAACTTCCTCAAACTAAGGAAAAAATAGAATTTACCAGTTCATAGCACATGAAAGGCCAGGATCTTAAAAGGTCAAGATATTGATGAATTCAAATATTTAAGCAATATCTTAACAATCTGCTGAGAGTATTGACCTCTTTCTATTTTCCTTTTTCTCAATAATTCTATCAATATTTTATATATTTGATAAAAAGTTACTGTTTTAGTCTCATACAACTTTTTAATATTATATTTTAATTAAATGAAGCTGAGATTACATTATTTGAGCATCTGAATTGATTTATTTTTCCAAATGCATTGAACAGCACTTTTTTGAGTAATCATTGTGTCCTTCCCTGATTTGAAATCTGCTTCCTATATATTAATTTATATGCATACCACATATATTAACACTTATTTGTTACTTTGAATTAGGTTGATTGATTTGATGTAATTTTATCAGCATCATTTTTCTATTATTTTTATATCTCAGTATAACTTCTTGTTCAGAAGTTTCCTGAATTCTCAAATTTAGGTGTCATATCATTACACCATGCATTAATCAACAATTGAAATAAACTGTTAGAAATATGTTTGTTCTAATTAATTACCTCAGACATGCTTCTTTTGAAAGTATTCACTTTTATTTTGCAACAGCTTTATTTAGTTAAAATAGACACATTATAAATTCCATATGCACAAAGTGCAGTTTGATTTTTTGACACATGTCCACACCTATGAGCTATCACCTCAGTCAAGATAATACACATACTTATCATCCTCCAAAGTTTCCTCATGTCCCATCATAATTCTTCCTTTCTTGCCTTCCTCATTTTTTACCTTTTATAAGCAGTGATATTTTCTCTGATTTTTTTAATACGATTCTACAGAAATGGAATACCACACTATTCATTCACTTTAGGCAACCTAATTATTTAGTGATCACTTATTCTCTTGTATCATCTATTCTTTTATATTGCAAACATTATTTTTATTAGATTTGCTCAGTTTTTTGTTTCACCTGTTTCTGGGTTTTAGGGTGGTTTTTAGTTAGGATCTATTAGAGAATGGAAGGTTCATGTAAACAGTTGTGTTGATCTAAACTTTTTAACTATAAATACTTGGGATTGAGTGACTAGATATTATGGTGCTTAAGTGATTGACTTTTAAAGAAAATGCCAATTTGTTTATCAAAGTGATTATACATTTTTGCATTTCCTATGATCATTGTATGAACATTCTACTTTTTCCATATCTTAACAATTACTCAACATGGTCTATTTTAATTTTAGTTGCAATTTACAAAATTTTTTAGACATTCTGGTTTTATTTTCTTGATAGTGTTCTATACAGTTTTTTATTTTGATGATGTTTGATTTGTCTGTTTTTTCTTTTGTTGCTATTCTTTTTCTGTCATTTCTCAAAACGATTCTTAATCCAGAACCACAAAAATTCAACCTTTGCTTACTTCTAGAGTTTTCAAGTTTAACACTTACCTTTTAGATAATTTATTTTGAGTAAATTTCTTCATATGATGTGAGATATGAATCCCACTTTACTCTTTTGCCTGTAGACATATAATGTCTCAAAATCATTTATTGAAAAGACATTTTCTCCCAAAATAATGATCTTGGTAGTATTGTTAAAAGTCAACTGATCCCAGTACTTGGGAGTCTGAGACAGGAGGATCCCACGTTTAAAACCAGCTTCAATAACCTAGCAAGACCCTGTTTAAATAAATAAATAAATAAATAAATAAATAAATAAATAAATAAATAAATAAATTGCTTTAAATTCCACCTTATAAAACTAGAACTTCCACAATATCTGAGTCAGGTTCCGATACTCTTTGTCTTTTCAATTTTTTTTTTTTTTGTTTTTGCCTTTAACATGCTTTATGGTCTGTCCATTTGTCTTACCCCCAAAGTTATACGTTGAAACTGAATTCCCAATGTTATTGTATTCAAAGGCAGGGCCTTTGGAGAGTGGTTAAATCAGGTGATTAAAGCTCTTATGAAATAGGTCCAAGGGAGCATGCTCATCTCTTCCACCATGAGAGGACACAGGAAACATACACTGCTGTGTTCACCAGGAGGCAGACTTCACTAGGCACTGAATCTGCCAGCACCTTGATTTTGGAATTTTTCAGCCTCCACACCTGAAGGAATGAATTTCTGTTGTTTATACTTTGTCCAGCTTACAATATTTTGTCATAGCAGCACAGCAGGACTAAGAAAACATGACTTATAATTTTGTTGTTGTTGTTGCAGGTCAGGCATGATATATTGGATATAAGAAACTGAGAGAAGTGTCTTTAATATGAAGCTTTATATGTACCTGACTACAAGTTACTATATCTGTGCTATTTGCTATAATGCAGGTCCCACATGCTTCGATTTCCTCTTGTGTCCTTATTTTGGTATCCCCAACTGTTTTTAAGTTCTCCTTGAGACTCTTTATTAAACAGGATATTAGCCTGGCCGTTTATTTATTTAGCAGTAATTCATCATTATAAGGCAGGAGTCCACTGTGATGTGCTGGTAAAGTAAGGGAGGAAAAACATCATTCTATAATGTTGTGATTAAATCTGCCTTTAGTGTGCCTATGCCCCTCACTTTGCACATACTTCTTAGGGTTATATTATCCTTGATCCTTGTTGTTCCCTAGATGATACAAGAAAATTGAAAGGGCTACAATGCTACAGTTGTGTAAGTACCTCCACCCACATCAAAGACTAGATAGAGCTGAAGTTGGCTATTACCTTCCCACACATCAAACGCCAGGCAAGCTGGAGTTTCTTATTTCCCCAAATCAAATTAGTTAGGTTCTGATAAAATCTAAATACATTAAGTTCTGCTAAAATATTTTAAGGGCAGCTATTTAAACAGATAAGAGAATTTCCTGGGTGTATATTTAAATGGTTATGTTTCCTGTTATGCTTCCAGAAACCAAACAGTACTTTTCTTTGCTTTTCACCTTGAAAACCTGAGTGAGGTAAAACTCACAAAAGTGCACCTTTGGTGGCTGTAGTGGTGCATGCCTGTAATCACAGGATTTGGAAGACTGAACAGGAGGAACTTAGATTTGAGGCCACCCTTAGCAAATTGGTGAGACCCTCAGCAGTTTAGCAAAATCCTATTTCAAAATAAAAATTAAAAGGGCTGGGGATATAGCTTGAAGGTATAGCCCCTGTGTCCAATCCCCAGTACAGAAAAAAAAAAAAACACCCAAAAGTGTGCCCATTCCCTTTCTTCCACTCAAATGTCCCTAAGCATGAGCCCTGGAATTTTTTATTTCAATTTAGTCCATACAAAACCTCCAGAAAAAGGTCAGTTGAAGCATAAGTACTCCTTCCAGTACTGTCTCCAGTAATGAGCTTCTGCTCCTAGTCTTCTGTTTCTGGTAGTCTATAAGTCTGTGTGTGTGTGTGTGTGTGTGTGTGTGTGTGTTTCATTTTGGGGGGCAATGGTTTTGTTTATGAACTCAGTTATCTCATGGATATAAGTTGTGAATTTTCAATTCAAATTCTTCAGTTGTTTCCTTGTTGTGAGGATAGAAATTATTACTTCTAAATTCTTATATATGGTACCAGAAACTGGAATTCACAATTTTTAAAGATATATTGTAAGACTTGCATTTTCATGGTAAAAAAATTAACTTATGAAAGTCTTGAGCAATATATAACTCAGAAGCTCTGTGTAGATAGAGGAAAGATGAAGGATTAGATGCTAAGCAACTGAAGTAATTTCTGTAAAATTTCTAAGAGGCAAATTGTATTTTATCTTTACAGTACTGGAAATTGAACTCAGGGGTACTCTACCACTGAGCTACAACCCCAAACCTTTTTTGTTTTTATTTTGAGACAGAGTCTCACTAACTTGTCTATTTTGGCCTAGAACTTGGAATCCTCCTGCTTCAGACTCCCAAGTAAATGGACTTGCAGGTTTGCATAACTGTGCCCTGCTAGAATTTCATTTTTAAAAATAAAGTGATTTCACAAGTGATTTCCTCAGAGTGGCATATAAGCTTGAACAAAACATTTTTCCCCATAGGCAAAATACTGATGCCATAACCAAATGATCAGCCTGGTTTCATCAAAGTGACTAGATTCTCTAGACTGAATGGTGAAGAGGTGGCATCTCAGCTTTCCTTATTCTTAACTATTTATAGTAAAAGTTTTACTGAAGCTTGTGTTACAGCTAGCTGCTATCAGGTGAATTCTATTGCTGCTAGAGGACTGCAGTGATGTTAATATTGGATCCAGCAGAGGCACCTTGGCATTCAACATCTAGGTGAGGAATATCTCAGAAGGGTCTCATCAGAAAAATGAATTGTACAGAGTCTTAGTTAAAAACATTAGGAACACTTTGTGATGTTTAAGGCAATATTGTCTTTTCAGAGATGTAAGACATGAAGAATTCAGGGATGCGGAATATCCTTTTTTCTTCTGAAACTAGAGATTGAACCCAGGTGTGTTCTACCTCAGACATACACCCCCAGCCAACCATATATATATATATATATATATATATATATATATATATATATATATATATATATATATATATAATTTTAAAACAGGGTCTCAATAAATTACCATACAATAGCCTTGAACCTGTGATTCCCCATCTGATCCTCATAAGTGCTGAGATGACAGAAGTGCACCACCATGCTTGACTGAAATTCTCTCTCAATCTCAAAAACTGTAATTTTCTTTTTCTTTTCCTTTCCACCACTGCAGCTGCAGGATTTAATTGTTATATCTTTAAAAAAATCTGCATCTTATTTCAAGATGGATATTCTTGTCTTTGTCTAGTTTTGTTTTCAGTATAGTTGTAGCCCCAGAGGATGGATTGGTAATTTCCACCTATTTTTGTCAGATTTTTTATTTATTTATTTTTTTTACTCTGACCAAAATACCTGACAAGCATACCTCCCCAGGGACCAACCTCATCTTGCCATGCCACACCTCTGAACCTTCCTGCTGTTGGGGAACATGCTTTCAACTCAAGAACCTTTTGGGGACATTCTATCCCCAAACCATGACACCACCATTTGAACTTTTTGTAATAATATGTGTAACTTTATTTTATTTATCTTAAATGTCTATAGGACTCACCAGTAATGCCATATGGGCCTAAAGTTTTCTTCACAGAAAGATATTTAAGTAAACATTAAAATTCTTGATATGGAGTTATTCAGTTTATTTTTTATAGAAACAGTTTTGATCATTTATCTTGTTGCTCTTCAGACCCATTTTTTTGGTTTCCTTATTTTTTTATTTTTTAAACTAAAAAAATTTTTTTTCATTACTGGGAATTGAACCCAGGGGTCTTCCACCTGAGCTACACCCCCAGTCCTATTTTTTATTCTTTATTTTAAAAAAGGGTTTCACTAAGTTTCAGAGAGCCTCACTAAGTAGTTGAAGCTGGCCACGAACCCAGATCCTCTGTTCTCAGCCTCCCAAGTACTGGGATTACAAGTCTGCACCTCCAGGCCTGGCTGGTTTCCTTGATTTTATCTTTATTTTTAATGTTTTCTTTCTCATTCTTCAATAGTTATTGCTGTTTTTTGTTTTAAAATTGTCTGTTTTTTGTTACCATCAACCTTCATTCCTTTTTCTTTTTCTATTTTCTTAAATAAAACACTGAAGATACTGAGACAATTCCATTTTCTCATTGGCTTTAGCTATGTATCTCTAAGTGTATGTATGTATCTCTATGTATCTTCTAAGTGTTTAAATTTGATTATGAAAATTTGGTCATTTTCCATCTTTTTTAAATACAGTCCTAATTAAATTCAATTGTGATCAGATAATATATGGTCATTTATTTGAACTGTTAGATAATTTATATTTAATGTTATCTCTTACATGTTTCAGTTTAGATCTGTTGTTTCAATATTGTTTTTATTTTTCTATATGTTTTTATTCCCTTTTTCTCCTGTCTGAAATTTATTGAATTATTTGGATATTTTGTATGATTCCATTCTATCTTTACTACCTGTCACTAACCACTAAACCAATACTGATGGCAAATATCATATATTAATGTTTCTTGATTTTTTATATTTCCTATAAATTACATAGTTGTTTCATAAATTTTTGCCATTAAGTGTTTTGCATAAAATATTTCACTAGAAAAACAAATGTCCCTTTTTGTACTGTAGAAAGAACCTAGAGGTGTTCTACCTTTGAGCTATGAACCCAGGGATATTCTCCCTTTAAACTGTACCCCCAGAATTTTTTTAAATCTTGTAATAATTCGTGCTTTGTATGTATACATCTTTGGTAGGTACAAATTTATAAAGACAAATGTGCACACATTTCTCACAGGTTCTCACTTTGTTGCTGAGGATCTCAATAAATTGCTGAGACTGGCCTGGAACCTGCAATCCTCATATCTTGGACTCTTTTTAAGTTCTGGGATTATAG
This sequence comes from Graphiurus murinus, assembly GCA_004027655.1. Taxonomy (NCBI): domain Eukaryota; kingdom Metazoa; phylum Chordata; class Mammalia; order Rodentia; family Gliridae; genus Graphiurus; species Graphiurus murinus. The sequence continues at coordinate 110,490 of PVLC010000119.1, read as the reverse complement.
GCATGAGTCAACACACACAGCTTCAAACCCTTTTTAATCATAGCTTCTCTATGACTTATCCAACTAACTGTTGATATTTTCTTCAGCAATAGGATATTCACAGTTTATTATTTACACTCAATAAATAACTCTAAAAGAGAAAAATCAAAACATTCTGGTCAGCATAAATGATCAGGATGAGAGAATGTACTTACCTGTCATACATCAGTGTTCACATAGTTATGGAAACTGAATGTAAGAATATCACTCTGGAGGTTATTATCAGTTTTATTATAGACCTCTCAATTTTACTGATTCCTAAATTCTCCACCCGTGACTCACCTTGTCTACTATGCTTTTAATGACACCATCACTTCCATTTCCACATGGGTATACTTTTATGACTTAAGCTAATACCTCCAGATATTATTTGAATTTACATTATTTTGAATAAATTTTAAATCAGTTTAATACTATTAAAGTTCCAAAAGAAAAGTTGTGCTTTAATATTTAAATATTTCTTTCACTATCAAAAGTCCCAAAACTATAGCACATATATATGTAAATATATATATATATAATGTAGTAAGTTTAATATTTAATATATAGTTTTCTCATTATTTAAGAAAATATATGAAGGGAAAATATAATAATGAACATTTGTGGTATAATTTTATAGAAGCTAATTTATCTAAACATTTTTTATCCAATAAGATAAATATTGCATGCACAATATCTGAATATTAAGATAAATATTTAATTATAGGTTTCATGATCAGAGAATAGGAAGACTACAAAGCAAACATTTTACTTCAGTCATATTGTAACAAATTGTTTTTCTAATTATACATTATGTTAAAATACTATATTTTTTCAACATAGGCATTTCCTAGTGCTGTCTTATGTAGAAAATAAGCTAAAAAAATAGAATAACCAAGAACAAATTATGTACATGATTTTGATTCATAAGAGAAAATAAGTTTTCCGACATGAGCTTTCCCAAGGGTCTCAAAAATGAGTTCTGAGGATGTTTAATCCCCCAGAGATGTAAAGCACAGATTTGAGAAAATTAAAATTTGAAATAGTACTTTCGATAGGTTCTAAGTTACTAGATTTAAATTAAGAAATAAATTATAAAACAAGCAAACAACAACAACAACAAAACTAGAGCAATTAATAAAATCAGTATATTTGAGGCACTATTTTACTAAAAAGTTTACAAAGAAAGTGAAGCTATGGGACCGTGGAAGAGTAAATATAATTTGCACTGAAATGGTACAGTCTTTTCTAACTGAACGGTAACCTCACAGTTTAGTGACATATAAGTACCTAAGAGATGTTAGATTTACCTTAGTAATTCAAAAACATTAGGGTCTTTGATGTTTACTTGTCATCACTCTATATGTAAACAGGTTTAGGTTAGAAATAAAAATAACAATAATAAATAAAAAATTAAAAATATGTTTATCTTTGAAAGAAAAATATAAGCTATCCTTTTAGTTAGATGATCTTCTCAGGAATTCCTTGTTAAATAACAATTTTTGTAAATTATTCCTGCTAAATTTTGTTTGTAACAGTGTGTTCTTTTCTGTTAGTATCCTTTTTCATTTGCGTTTCAAATGCAGCCAGGTGTGGTGGCACACACCTGTAATCCTGTAATTCCAGTACTTGGAAGAATGAGACAGGAGAATCACAGGTGTGAGGCCAACTTCAGCAAATTAACAAGGCTCTCAGCAACGTACTTTGACCATGTTTCAAATTAAATAAATAAATAGGGTTGAGGGTATAGCTGGGAGGTAAAATGCCCTCAAGTGGTTCAACCTCCAGTACAAAAAAAATTGAAAATGCAAACTGAATGTGCATCAGCTGGTTCATAATACAGCTTTGTAAGTATCTTATGTGACCTCATAAATTGTATATAAGAACACCAAACTTTAATTTTTCCATACTTAGCTTTGGAATACAATGTTCTGGAATATCGGTAACAGAATACTTTATGAAATATATAATGTATAAAAACAATAAATTGTATTTACTGCATACCAGTTGGTAAGGTTTTTACAAGTCAAATCATGAGGTTTTAAATTTTATTATATCATCATTTTAAAATTTTCATTAATATTATCATTTTTACATTATGATTTTGAGCATTTATTTGGAGTCAGTCTAAATGTAAGTTTTTTTCTCAAGTGATATTTTCCCATTGGGTGAAATATTATCCAAAAATTAACATTCTTTGATTTACTTTGCAAACTGTGATAACTTGTATGGCAAGCACTGAAAATTGCTATGAATTCCAAAGAGAATAATCCCTTCGAACAAAATTCCTACTTTTGGATAAGAGAAATTACATGAATATGAATACTAAAAATAACAGGTAGAAAGTGATAGCATCCCAAAACACAACAGAAAATAACCAATACAAAAAAAAAAAAAAAAAAGAAGAAAAAAACTCTTCCAGTGATTCAAATGAAGCAACACTTTTATGTAGCTTACTTGGGGGAAAAGAACATGAGGAAGAGTTTACAGTCATTAAAAGTATGCAATATATTAGAAAACAATTAGGATCATATGCAGAAACTAGTTCAATGTCTACTCTAAAATGATGGAAGACATTTAAAGCCAAACAAATTTGTTTGTAAGATATATAATAGAGTTGAGAAGTAGAAACATAGTCCAACTGATTCAACAGACTCATAAGAATCTCAAATAAATATATCACATTATTTTTTAATGTTCCTCAATCTTCCTTCATAATTTAATATTAATTCAGCAAAAACATGTTATTAAGCACATGCTATGACATACGAACTCTGCTGGTTAGCCTGGTAGCTCAATTCATGCCATAAAGATATTTTAGTTTATGTCATGCATAACATTCCAAATTTAGGTTTAACATGTTGATTTGGGCTTTATTTCTTTTTAGGAAAAAAGCACTTCCATAAACTGTACATTTTAGCCTTCATTTATTTTTCAGTTCATTGCAATAATGTAGAAGATTTAAGACAGATGCAATATTCCACTCACATTTGTGTTGGATGATTGATTGAACTGTACTGATAGACTCACATTGACAACTTTGACATTATCTTAAGAAATATTTATGAATTATGATAAGTTTCATGAATGAAATATTTAGATATACTCTCTATTACCACAGAAAAAGAAATGGAAGAATGGTGACATTTTAAATTTTTACTTTTTGACTTATTTGCTTTGCAATTACTTTGTCAAATATTTGAAAGCTTTTCATTCTTGCTGAAGCCATAGACATGGAATCAAACAAAATAGGTGTTTTATTTTACTTAAAACTACTCTAAAATTTCATTATAATGTCATTCTCTACAATGAGACTGTGACAGTGAATAAGTATTTTAGAAGTTTTTATCAATCTGAGATTTTATGTTGCAAGAAAATAAAATGTGGCATGACAATAAGTGCTTGCAATGATACATTTTTTGACAATCTCTAATTCTACCAGCCAACTAGCGTGGTGTGTGATATTAGGCATATGTTAATTTTGCATAAGATGAGGATATCACAGTGTGAAATCATCACCCACAGTCAGATTAAACTGGCACACATGAGATTTCTAAGGGGAGAAAATCTTTACGCTAAAATCTGTGAACTAGGGAGAATTATTTCAACTTTTGCTTCTGGAAAGGTTATATATATATATGCATACATCCTAATATATTTATATGTGAATATATGTATATATTTATAATGTATACTATATATATATATTATCCCTTACCTTTTGAGGAATATATATATAATTTATTTATTATTTATTGTTTATTATTATGCGCAGTACTAGGGGTTGAATCCAGGGGCATTCTACCTCTGAGCTACACCCCCAGTCCTATTTTTTATTCTTTATTTTGAATTGAGAGAGCCTCACTAGGTAACAGTCTGTCCATGGCTGTCTATATCATTAACTCATGGGGAACATAAAATCAATTACTACGGTATAAGAATAGAAATACTTCATTCAAGGTCGAGTACTTGACCCAAGATATTAAAATATTATTCTGTATCATGAATATGAATGTTACTCTTCTCAGTCAATAATTCAATATACTCAAAATTTAAGCAGTGCCTAGGAGGCGAAGATGTTAACTATAAAACTATTAGCTGGCCGGGTGGTGGCGCACACTTGTAATCCCAATACTTGGGAGGCTGTGACCTGAGGATCCGGGTTCGCAGCCAGCCTCAGCTACTTAGTGAGGCACTCTGCAACTTAGTGAGACCCTGTTTCAAAATAAAGAATAAAAAACAGAACTGGAGTATAGTTCAGAGGTAGAATGCCCCTGGGATCAATCCCCAGTACCACACATAATAAATAAATAATAAATAATAAAAATAAATAAAACCGTTAGTTGGGTGTGGTAATCATTTAGCTTAAACACCAAATCAGATATCATTCATAGTTCTATGAGGAGAATGGATTCATCACTGCTGGTAAAGTATAGTTTATTGGGTGTTATAGACTTCTTTGAAGTAAGGAAAGACATGAGTTGATATATATTCATACTGCAGAGTGATTTCCTATTGCAAATGATGGGACTACACTTCTGGCATCCTAATGTCTCTGTGCTGATGGGCTCTTCTGTTGTTCAATGTGTCTGAAGCAATAAAATCAGCTTGTAAGCTTTGCCTCGGCAGCTGAGCACTGCAGGCAGTCAGGTCATTATGGCAGGAGGGATGCTCAGCTGGGAAAATGGTATATAAATAACTGATAACATGAGCAGACTCTGATTAATCCTTACTGGCCAGTGACTATTTTTAGGATCCACTTGCATTTGAAAGGATTTATGCTTCTGAGGAATTGAATTTAAGAGGATGAATTCTAACTCCACTCTGACAGCACAAAAGAAGTTCTTAGAAAATGATAGTTTTAGAAATGAGTTGTGAAAATCAGAGTAGTTCTCTTCTTTTTTAATGTAAGTATAGTCTAAATTTTGATTGCTGTAAGAAAATTTTATAACATTCCCCCTAAAATGTAAATCTCAGAACAAGACAAATAGCAATTTTGCATTCATATTATATTTCTTGGTGGTATCGTTTTCATGCAGTCTCTGACATTTCTTCTTTATTTCATCATTTAAAATATTTTCCTTTACCTGATACACATTCTCATTCTCTCTCTCCAACACACAGACATGCATACACACACACACACACACACACACACACACACACACGCACGCTGTTCCTATAGAAAAAACTTGCCAAATAAATTAGGATATGAAGAGAAATGCACAGAAACAGAAACTCATGTTGCTGCTGTTTGGAATATTTATGCAATTGCATTGTAAATTATACAAAGCAACATTATTATGCTTCTAAAATAATTAGGTAGTTTAACTATTAACTAATTTAATAGATTATTTTGTCAAATAGTAACATTAATTCATATCAGCTATAATATATATTTTAAACTGAAATTTCCTTTACCTTTTGAACAACCACAAAGTACATGATAGAGTTATAGATGTCTATTATTTGTAAATTTTGCTGTATCGGTAGTGTCTTAACATCTGACAGTATTATAAGGATTTTGAGCTAATTATTTAAGTTTCATAAGTACAAACTTTGCAACTGTCATGTGTACATGTCATATAAAAACAGAGCATTTTAATAATTCAATTTCATAGATTTATGGATGCTTTATTCTAGGTATTCCTTAGATGATTGATCATATTGACTATTACCACTTCTATAAGTAAAGAGAGCACAGTTCAAGGGCAATTGCTTGATCTATATCACATGACTATCAAGTTATTCAGGCAGAATTATAATAAAAGTATTTATAGTTCCAAAGCTAGACTCTTTAAACTTATGTCATGCTTCCCCATCTTGATTTAATTTGAGGTTTATTTTTAAATGCTTTTGCAATCCATCTGAAATGTGATTATAATTGCTTATCATTCTCTCTTACCCTAGGCAAAATAAATTCTTGAAATTAGCCACAGACCTACAGAGTAAGAACTTGCTACTCATGTTGGCCAATGAGCACTGTAAAGCCGTATGTGATGAACATATTCCTGAACAAATAACCACACTGAAAATTATAATGAGCAATGCTGCTATACATAGAAGTTACAAATGGTATAGGAAGTAATTTATTTGTATGTGTGTATTTTGGCAATTCTTGTAAGGAAATTATTGACAAATTAGTAAAACCACATCACATGGATATGGGCACAAGGAAGGGAAGAGTAATATTTAAGCAAGGACATCAAATTGAGAAACATACTAAAAGCTGCAAACATAGATGGAGCATAGTTTTGCTTACCAGAAATTACATGCACTTAAGATATGGTTTGCAGTAATATATAACATTAACATTACAGGCACAACATGACATCATCCTTATTTCTTTCCTCTTCCTTCCTAAAGCACTCAAGTTGGTAACTATAATTAGAATTAAATAAAATGACAAAGTCCATCTATTTAATCTACATATATATATATGTGAGTTCTGTGATTTGGAGATAGCTTCAGTGTGCCACACAAGAGTTCATGTATCAGAGTTTAGTCCTTGGTGTGGCCGTGTAAATAGTTTGGCATTTAAGAGGTGGAGCCGAGTGGGACATTATTGGAGATATTGACCTCAGAAGGAATTATGGTGGTTCTTATAATATTTGAAAATACTTCTTACAACAGTGAATTCTGAAAGATGCCCTCCCCTCCCTTTGGCTTCCTGTCTTGTGATGTGATCTCTCTTTCCTACTTATATTCTCGTCATTATAATGCCACCCACCCCATGAGTTGATGAAGTCAAAAAGAACCACACTCGAGCTGGCATTATATGGGTTGGTCTTTCAACCTCTCAAACTGCAAGCTAAAAAAAAAAAACCTTTTGCTTTATAATTACCTAGTATCAGGTATTCCAGGTATTCCACTATAACAACAGAAAATAAATCAATACAAAGAATTATCCAATATATTTGAAGATAAATTTTATGTGCTAATGAATGTTGTTATCAATGAAACTGCCCAGCACCTACATATAATTTGATTAGGTGATTAAAATTCCTTGGACTATAATGAAGATTTAAACTTGACACAAAATTAAGCTCATGCAAGAATGTGTAAACATATAGCATATCCATTAACTGTTGCCTTTTTGTATTCTCTCAGCATTCTGTATCTATCTTTAATATATAATTTAGAGATTGGAATAGCAATTATTAAATTTAAATGTTTGTTACACCTTCAAACTGCAATTTCCTTTATAAACACAATTCTACATTTTGCTCTTAATTTTATCACTAAGAGTAAATACAATGTTTGTCTTAAGTTTTATCATTTAAAAAGGTATAAAATTGGTTGATAATGTCTCATTAAGTTAAGAGAGTCAGATGTGGTTGAACACACCTGTAATTTCAGTACTAGGGAAACTGAGAAAGGAAGATCACAGATTTGAGACCAGCCTTAGTAATTTAGCAAGACCTTCAGCAACCTAGAGAGACCCTATTTCAAAATTGAAAAATAAAAAGGGTTTGGCTTTTTGCTCAAAGGCAAAATGCCCCTAAGTTCAATCTCCCAGCACCAAAAGGAAAAAAGTTAAGAGAATAATTTCTGTTTTGAAATTATAGATATTGTCATATTTTCTACAGAAAGGGAATCCTCATATATATTACTTTCAACCAAATGCATCTGTTTCATGTAATACCTTTCAGTTTAACAAAAATTTATTTCAAAATGGCTTTTTTACTGTGGGTATATTAATGTAGATAAATATGCACTGCTTATTTGTACAAATGTCTAGAGAAAAGTTTTAGAGCTTTCTATTTTGAAAAGAGAGATATAAATCATTTACTATTGTTAAAAGAAGTATAACTAAGATTAATATAATGGAAAATATCAAGTAAGCCAGCAGTTTTAGAAATATTACCAAGACATTTCAGAAAATTGAAATATCAATAATGATATAATGTATCATGGAATTATTTGTGGAACATTTCTCATTCTATATTTTCTAGGCACATAAAATGTGGTTTATACATCCTTACTTTTTTTTTTCCTACCAAGTGTGAAACAAAGAAGAAAATGAAATAGTGTGGAAGTATATATTCTATTCTTTGAATGTATTTTTGCATTAAGATGCTCATAGGCTATTATGTTTACACTTTTGTGACATTATCACAAAAGTACTGTAATTCAATTCCTCTTGCATTCCTGGTTCTGGAGGGATGAAGAATTAACAGAATGATCTCTGACATTGTCAAGCTCTGACTAGCCTTCTAAAGTACCTAGAGTTTTCCTACTCAATGACTAACCCTGATATTTTAAAAAATTAGATTCACTATCGCAGAAAATTATTTTAAAAATTAAAGTTACTAGCCAGGCATGATGGCACATGCTTGTAATCCCAGTAGTTGGGAGGCTGAGACAGGAGGATTGCAGGTTCAAAGACAGCCTCAGCAAACTTGTGGGGTTCTCAGAAACTTAGTGAGACCCTGTCTTTGAATAAAATATAAAAAAATAGGTCTAAGAGTAAGGTAGAAAGCCCCTGGGTTCCATCCCCAGTACTACAAAAAAATAATAAAGTTACTAATTTTATATAATTAATTAAATACGCTTCTATTTTTGCATTGTAATTGTATATCAGAGTGAGGTTTGATGTGATACAAACATACAAGACACAGAATTTGGTATGATTCTCTCCAGATCCCATACCACTCCTCCTACCAATAAGTTTTTGGTTTATATATTACACTTATAACTCTAGCTTTATCTGTATTATTTTCTACTTTATCTGACAAGGACTGAGAGATTGTAAACTTTTCTATTATGTTTCTTTTTATACTTTATAAAATATGCATAACACATAACCCACGCCCAAACCTGTGGTTTTTTGTAATTTATTTGCACAATATTTAATTAATCAGGCTCCTTAATTTAGTGTATCATAAATATTATTTCATTAAAACCAATCTTATTTTACTTTTTCTACATTATCCCTGATCTGGAGTCCCATTTTTCTCTCTCATTAAATACACACAATCTAATATAATTAAACCTACCTTTGGAAATATATATATATATATATATATATATATATATATATATCCTTTAAAATATTTAGAGCTCTTTGTTTATATGTATTTATGTATATTTAACTTATTTTTACAACTATCACTCTTTAGATTTCATTCTGTTTCATGCTTTTTTCACTAAACTTCAAGTCAGAAAATCTATATAATCATAAAAAACATACATATTTATAATGACAGTAAATTTTCTGGGACTTCCTAATTTAGCATTTGGCTGGAATATCTTTATCCTAAATTTAATTTATGTTTCAATCATACTAATATTCTTTTTTTCCTCAGATCAATTAACATGTTTATTTCTATTCTTTTCTTCCTCTGAAAACCTTCCTATCTTTACTGTCTGCATAGAGAAATCTTTTTGAAGCATTATTTCCTTATCATTTGAGATTGAATCTAGTATTAGTAAATTGATTAAACAAATGAAACAAATCAAAATTCAAGTTTTCTTAAAACACACATGCATACAAATGCAAACAATAATATGTAGAACTAAAGGCCTGATAAGGTAGATGGCTAATTGATTCAAAGAAAAAGTCTTTACTCAAATAACCATGTGTTTTCCCTGGTGGTGTTCTGCCTACACCATATTTGCTAGATCCCAGACTGGACCAGATTTCCTCATAACTGCAATAGTGATTTGCACATTTTCTCATTTGCATATGACAGCATGGCAGCCCATCTTCCTAAGGCTGTGTTTTCATAGTAAGGGAGTTTCTTTCCAGGAAGACTTTATCAAATGTGTCCTCAGATTTAATTGATTAAATTTGCTTGGGACTGTAAGTCAGTTACTGGCAAAAGAGAAGGGGTTTGCCAGGATTATATTAGACTGCTCAGAACCCACCCATGAGCTGAGGTCAGCAGGGCAGCAGAAATGAATAGTCAGGCTTCTCTTACAAAGAAGTAAAGAGCTTGTAGACACTGGAAGGAAACAATAGTGAGGTCACATAATCTCAGTCCTTGCCCTATTTGGTAAAAAGTAAATAAATGTTCCTACCTCAGAACTTTCATAGCACAGCAAATACAGTATAGATAGATAGGTGATAGATGATAGATAAATGACAGATAGATAAATAGAGGATGATGATGATAGATAGATAGATATCTTATGTAATACTGTGAAAGACCAATACTTTTTAGAGTTTTTAAATTTTATTTTATTATGTTTTGGTTCTTGTGATTGAACACAGGGGAGCAGTCAACTTCTGAGCTATAATACCAGCCCTAGTTCTCTATTCTTCCTTCCTTCCTTCCTTCCTTCCTTCCTTCCTTCCTTCCTTCCTTCCTTCTTTCTTTCTTTCTTTCTTTCTTCCTTCTTTCCTTACTTTATTTTATTTTGAAACAGGGTCTTGCTAAGTTGCTGAAACTTGTCCTGAACCTGGGCTCCTTCTGTCTCATCCTCCCAAGTACTTGGAGTACAGGTTTGTGCCACCGTGCCTGGCAAGACAAGTACTTTTAAAAGCTGCATAAATGTTTAATATGTAACCTTATTACATTCAGCTTCCTCATCAGTAAAGAAGAGACAGCAACATCATCTGCTCTCTTTTCTTCTCTGGTTGTATTTTTTTATTACTGTTCTTATCATCACATAATACTTGGCTTGGTTCTTAGCATGGGACAATAATAGCTAGTATAAATGCCATCAGCTGTCAACTCTGTATGAGTTTTCTGGTTTGTAATTTTGTAATACAATTTAAGGAATCTTCTTTGGCCCTAGAGAATTTGAATATATAACTTTTGACTAAAGTCAAAATGTTTTTTTATTGAAGCTTCTTTCAACCTTAAGCAATCATGTTATTACTGCAGGAAACTTTATAACACATTTATACACAAACACACACACACACACACACACACACACACAAACACTTATACACACACACCTCAGGATAGAGATTTTCAATTAGAAATGAGTTAGCAGTAGGATTTCTCTTTTGGAGCTGTTTGGCAACCCACTTTTTTGAAGTTATCTCACATGTTTTTTTTCCTTGAGTCTCCCTCCTCTGTCACCACACTCAAACCTGCCTACCCACTTTCTTTTGATATTTCACATTTTCCTATTAGACCACCTTTCCACTCTTAGGTCTAACTATGATTTAACCATGATTAAACAGATATATGGGACAACATAGCTTGGAATCATAATCAGAAATTTATTAACTAATAGGTTATACATTTATTAATGATTATTTGGTAATCATGTTATGTTCAACAATATTCTTAACTCTTTTCTATTATTTCTTATTACTCAGTAAGTATTTGTAACATGTTGTTTACTGGATAAGATTCTCTGGAGTTTATTAATTTATGGGAATTATATGTGGTTTGGGGAAAACATCAATATTTTAACTAGATACCAATCTCAGGCTAGAACCCTACCTGTTACCGATGTAACTTAACTTTTCTATTAATGGAAAATGTGTAACATGAACCTTATTTCATTTTATGTTGTAAAAATGCTATCTAATCAATAATGGCTAATCTTTATATGGTTTCCAAGTCAAAGAAGGTCTTCTTCACCTCATGAAAACATCTATGGTCAGTGGTGACAGGTAGTTTCTACCTGGGGACTTGATCTTAAGGAACATAAGCTTCTTTGTTTTATTCATCTCATCTTGATGGCATGTGCTGGCATCTTTGTCCCCAGCAAGTCTCACATACAGGTCACTCAAAATGTTGTGGCCTCGTTTTCACCAATAACAAGGTTTCTCATGGATTGAGTGTTAATATTTTATCCACTTTTCTTGGGTACACCTGAAACAGAAGGCTTCCCCAACACTAGTACCTGAGAACCTAATGAAAGCTTTCTTAAGTCTCTCTGAAGAGCTTTTGTTACTAACTCTAGATTATGCCAGATGCTAAGAAATAAAATGAGGCCTGTCAATTATTCAGGATACATGTGGAAAATAAGGTTAAGTTAATAGTGACAGATAAAAGGGTTTGATTACTAAACAAGACTTAAAATAATCATGCTTATAGATGTGTAGCTTATTCCAGAAATAATTGCAATGTAGTTCCAGAATTGTGAGTCATAGATGTAGGCTGCCTTATAGCAAGGTATCCACAATCCAGATGTGAGCTCCAATTGTCCTCCTTCTATATGTTTGTACCAAATACACTTTCTCTTCCCAATTAACACAATTACATGTGCATGAAATACCTTAAACCACAAAGTATAAAATGGGAATTCTCAAAATGGAAACATAGGTGGGACTTCTGATGATCACTTTGGTATATTCTACCTAACAAGCTCAAGGTAATTGCACAAGTGCTGAACAAGTCAAAAAGCCAGGTGAATATCATCATTCTAACTGTTATGAATAAAAATTACAGACTAGAGAATGTAGATCATCTCTACACTCTATAGATCTATCTATCAAGGGACATTATTAATTGTTGTGTTTGTGTCTTGACCAGGGTTCTGTATATTTTCAGGTAAATTAGCAAACAGTGCAGGTCAGCTCTGGATTTCTGGAATAAACTTCTCAGCAAAAAGACAAAATTGGAGAGATTTGAGTTAAGCATTTCAATATATACTCACACATAGCTTATTTATCTCAACATTCAACAAGAGACTATACATACTTAAACCACGTGGAATAATGCCAATGCTCTGGCAGGAAAAGATGGCACACTGAAATGTAACAATTAAAGAGAATTTAATTAAGAGACTACTTTATAATGATGGTTGGTTCAACCTACACAATATAGTTGCTATTGCTCCAAACTAGAAACATGTATGAAGTATTTATGTATGTAGTGTATGTATTTGAGTATTTAAGGTGCATTAGATGTTGTAAAGTTGCCATCTTACTTTTATACATTAGATTTGTATAGAAATTATAGAAAACATTATATATTTCAAATAATCTATTTGATTAAGATATATCAATAAAAATATATACTTCATTTCTTATTTGGAAATAGAATTTTGTTAAGTTACTAAGAACCTCCCTAAATTGTTGAGTCTGGCTTTGAACCTGAGGTCCTCCTGTCTCAGCCTCCCAAATACTGATATTTTTTCACAGATAAGAATTTCCTTTTCACTCCTGAAGAAAACATCTGAGTGCTAAAATAAATCTCCATGAGTTAAATTGCAATTACAAAGTATAAAAACTTAATTAGTAGATGTGATGGTTAATTTTTTGTGTCAACTTGGATAATCCATGATATCCAGATATTTAATCAAGCATTATTCTATTTGTTCCTGTGAGGATATATTTTAGGTGACATTAAGAATTAAATGAGTAACTTTTTAATAAAGAATATGTTTTTTTCTATAATATGAGTGAAATATCCAATTAGTTGAAAGTCTTAACAGAAAAAAAGACTTATCTCACTTAGCAAAGAGAGAATTCTGCCAACAGACTGTCTTCAGAGTCCAACTATAACATCAGTTCTTCACTGGGTCTCCATTTTGCTAGCCCATCATAAAGATTTTAGACTTTCCAGATTTCACAATCATGGGATCCAATTCCTCCTAATCTGCCTCTTTCTCTTCTCTCTCCTCTCCCACTCTTTATATAAGTGTAACAAATACTTAGTCTCCTATTGGTTTTGTTTCTTTGGGTAAACAAAGGCAAATGCAATGGGTAAACAAGTATTTTATAGTAATTAAATAATTTACATATTTTACTTTAGTAGAACTCAGTATAAAAGCACAAAACTCTGGCTTAGTAACAACAGGATACTAATTTGAAGCAACAAGTATTGGCAAGGATATGTCTTCACATCCTTGATGTACATAGGAACCTATATATTTGCTGTGGGAATATAACTGGCCATAGCCACCTATTTGACAGTTGGTAACTGTAAAAATAGAATTGCCATATGACTCAGAATTTCTACTCTCAACTATAAACCCAAAATATTGAAAACAGGAAACCAAGCAGATATTTATGTGTATAACAGTGTTTAATCCAGCATTATTCACAATAACAATGGAAACAACATAAGCATCTATGAACAGATGGACAATACTGTAAATACAACAGGGCTATATGTGGCATTAACTATATACAACGAAGCATCATTCTTCCATAAAAAAAGAACGCAGCTACAAAATATCTACAATACAGATGGACTTTGAAAACTCTATGCTAAATAAAATTAGCCAGACATAAAAGGATGCATATTGCAAGAGTCCTCAAAACTATAAAGATCATAACAAATAAGGAAAGACTGATAGATTACCATAGAGGAGACATATGAAAACCTGATGCAATATGATATCCTAGACGGAAAAGCACTGAGGAGTGGTGTAGCTGGATCATATGGTGGTTCCATTCCTAGTGTGTTGTTAAAATAGAATAAGGTGAAATATTTTATTTCTGGTAACCAATTCTTGTAAAATAGAAATTTTCTTAAAGTGTGCATGGCAGAAGGCAAACCAAATGATAGACCCAAACTAAAAGTAAATGCTTAATAAAAATGCAAAACAAAACTAAGAGACAGAAAACTATCTGAGAGACATGTACTTTTATTTTTTTTAAGAAATTATTAACACATATTTATTGTACAAATCTATGAGTTCCACTGTGGCATTTCATACATGTACATGTCTTACACTAATTGATAAAAAACGACAACAAAAAAACCATAAGAGATGGATTTGCAAGAATTTAGGAAGTGTATATCTTTATCTTTACTGTTAAATATTTTCAAGTTTTTTCCCAAGGTGGCATATCAGTCTATTACTGCATAAAATTTCCACATCAACACAAGTGTATAACAAATAAGGAAAGACTGATAGCTTCAGTGTTAGAAAATATTTTGTTTTTCCCTAATATAATGGATGTGACATGATATTCTGTGTTTTTATTTTTTCTTAGTGAGATTCAGCATTTTTTCAAATGTTCTTATCCATTTTGTATTTTGACCTGTAAATTGCCCATTCAATTTTTTCTTCCTTTTTACTGATTTATTTTCCTTTTTCCAAATACTTATAGAGTATTAAAATATTTTTCCATTAATATTTATTTGCCTTATATACATTTTCTCCAAGCTATTGACTATCATTTTCTTTTAAATCTTAGCATTTAATACCCAAAGTTTTTTTTTCAAATAAATAATCACCATATTAATCATTTCTTATGACTTAGACTTTTATGAAAGTTTTCCATACCCTAAGATACCACAAGCTTTATTCGGATAAAACTTACATTGTGTTGCCATGATTAGTTTACAGGATCATCTTTTCTGTAGTTTGTGATATTCTCAAGGGCAGAGGCCATACATTATTCATTCTTCTACCCTGGCATTTTATGATACTCAATAAATGTTTGATGATTGAAAGTCATGAGCTTCTTATGTGTACTATTAAAAGCATTTGATATCTTTCTCCTGAAATATCCAATACAATAAATACTTATCATTACGCTGCCAATGAGGACACAGATTATCATAAGCCTCTGATTCTAGTATGCTTAGTTTAAAGATTAAATTAAAATATTTTATAGAGAAAAATTATGGTATATTTACTAGAAATGATATCCACATCTGATATTTTGAGACAATTTAGGACTTATTTATTATTTATTTTGTTTATTATTTTATGATACTGGGTATTGAACCCTTGGACATTCTACATCTCAGCTACATCTGTAATCATTTTATTTTGAAACATTCTCCCTAAGGTCCAGAGTTTGGCCTTGAAACTGCAAATCCTCCTATCTCAGCATTCTAAGTACTGGGATTACAGGAATGACCACCACACAAAGCAAGGGCTAGTCTTAATATTATTAAATGCATATTAATGATTTTTACTCTTCGTTTTCATTTCAGATAAACCTTTATTTTTATTATTCACTTCCACATTTTAATGGTTTCCTCCATAATCTCATTTATAAGAGAGATAAGTACTAGAATACTGCTTTGAAAGAGACATTTTCTTTTTTTTTCCCCCATTGGTGCATTGTCATCATACATCGTAACAAGGTACAAGATTGTAGAGACATACCTGTACACAGCACTCATTTAACCCTTCCTCAATTCCCACCTCATCCCCTCTACCTCCTTCTCTTGTTCGGCTTAGTGATTGACTTTAATATGTTTGTGAAAGTACATCATGTGCATTAGGGTGTTTCCCTCTCCCCTTTCCAATCACCTTCACTTAAGTCACCTTCTTTGTTCATATAAAGTTACCCCTTCTTCTTCTAGAGTCCCTACTATGACCCACTTCCTCCTTACCTTCTGCAAATAGGGAGAGCATCCGGTTTGTTACTTTTTGTGACTGACTAATTGCATTTATCATCATGTTTTACAATTCCATAGATTTCCCCGCAAATTATATGATTTTATTCTTTTTTATGGCTAAAATTCCATTGTGTACATATCCCATAATTTTGTAATCTATTCATCTGTTGATGGACATCTTGGCTGGTTCCATAGTTTGGCAACTGTGAATTGTGCAGCTATTAACATAGATACACAGGCATTAGTCTGGTAGTTTGGTTTCCTGTCTTTTGGGTGTATACCCAGAAGTGATATTGCTGGATCATATGATAAGTTCACTCACATTCATCTGAGAATCCTCTATGCTATTTTCCAAAGTGGTTGCACTAATCTGCAATCCCACCAACAATGTATAGGGTTCCCACTTCTCCACCCCTCGCCAGCATGTGTTGTTGTTTGGGTTTTTGATGATTGCCATTCTAATTGGGATTAGGTGAAATCTCAAAGTAGTTTTGATTTGTATCTCTCTGATTGCTAATGATGTTGAACATTTTTACTTATCTTGATTGACCATTGCATTTCTTCTTTTGTGAAATGTCTATTTAGTTCACTTGCCCATTTTCTAAGAGCTTGTTTTGTATTCTTATGTATGTGACTAGAAATTCATCATAAAGCATACTATTTATGAAAATATTCCTGCACATTTTCATTTTTATATTATATAATGTTGCTCAAAATGAATTTTTAGTTGATGTTTGTATTTACATTTTATAATGATAAAATTTAAATGGAATTTGTTTACAATGATTATGAGCACCCTGTTAGTTTTACCAGTCCTTGTCTTGCAGATAATGACTATCCTCTCAAAACAATGTTTGGGTGTTGTACCACTATTAAACATTAACAGAAAACAGTTACACAATTATAAGAAAAACACAAAATAGAATTATTAAGAACAAAACAAATCCCATTTACATATTTGCATAAAGATACTCTATAAATACAACTATATTTAACCTATAAAGAAGTCAAAAATAATTAACACCACAATTGCATAGAAGTTAACACATGGATTAAATTTTACTGTTTTTGTAAAATTTAGAGTCCATGGCTAATTAACATAACTATAACTACAAGTGTATGTAGATAAATAATATTTACAGAAGTCAAGAACAGCTCTGGACCTTTTATACATTTATAGAATAGTGTTAATGATCATAAGTAGGCTTATTATGTGACAATTGTATTTCTCTTATACAATAATGAAACATTTATTCAGTCAAAACAAATAGATATAAACCAAGTCATAATTGACAGAGACTTTTGAATAGTACTAAACATATAGATTGCAGAAGTTTCAATAACTTCATTAACCATTTTATATGATTAATGATTCAGATAAAATGCACATTGCATAAAGAGATCACTTATTGGTTAACCTGTGTGTTTATAAATCTCCATATATAAGTTTATGAAACATCTAGACAAACTTCAGATGCACATAATATATATTCATCAGATGTATACACATCTATATCAGATATATATATAGAGTGCCAAGTATACTATAATAACCCAAAGTAATACTTGTTCATTTATCTTTGTTAGGTAGCTGCTAGACATCATTAGATTGGGTCAACTGGGACAAATTGGAAGTTTACTTGCAGATCCTTGCTAACTTTGGCTCCTTCCCCTGTGGGAAATGGGGGGAGGTGGAGAAACAACAAAGGGTCACTAAGGTATGGCATAAGAAGGGCAGTTGATTACCCAATTGTAATGCATATAAAGGTGTCCAAAGGGACTATAGGACTCAAAACTTGAGTATTAGAGACCAATCATGAAAAAAAAGGGGCTCAGAATGAACAGTCAATATTTTGGCCCTCACCCTCCAAGGTCAGGATCCCAGGGAAGACAGACCTTGCTAAGGAGACCTGCAACTCTGGTAAGTAATCTGACCTCCTGAAACAGGGGGATAACGAAGGGCCCAGAAATTGGGATCTACCAACACATATTCTGCAAAAGGAAAGTCACTGGAGAAGGAAATGTCCTCTATGCTTTAAGATAGTCAAATGGTCAACAAGACCATGACCCAATCTAGAAGATGCCACAAAAAGCTGCATAAAGTCCCTAAGAGTAACCCTGAGGATCCTTGATCTTAACAACAAAATACTTCTATAAAAAATTTATGTTTGCCCAACACTGGGCTACCTATTTGATCTTGAATACCTAGCAGGAAAGTATATCCAAAAATAAGATGCTTGATTTACAGATGACTCTGTCAAATAAGTAAAAATAAAAGACAGTCCTGGATAACCCTTATAATAAGAAAATTATTAATACTAATGGACAGGGCTGTAGTAGTCAATATGATATACTGTATTGTTTGTTTTTTAAATGTAGAGTGAGCTAATTTTTTATATTATAATCAGCAGATATTTGTAAATGATACCTGAGATGTCAACAAGGGACTAGCTAAACAACTAAATGTCACCAGTAGGGTGATCTGGAAAAATCATTTAGCTCTAGATATAAATCAGCTGAGAATGCTGAAGCTGATGATCTTTATGTCTTATTAGACACTTTCAAGAGCAAAAGTTACCATATGCTAACAGAATTTGAAGAAAAGTATAGTAATGTATAAAAATAAGAAGGGGGAAATTGTGAGAATACAATTAGATGCTTCTATCTAATTATCTAATACAATTAGATTCCTTCTATCAAAGGAATACCTTAAGTTCCACTTTATAAAACTGTCATCTTGAAGTCTTGTATGCTCTCACATTCTTTTGCATAGTTAGCGTTTCTTAGAAATTGCAAGTTACCAAAAAAAAAAAAAAAAAAAAAAGAAAAGAGACTGCAAGTACCAACCTTCGATCCTTCCCCTATTATACCCTTCCAGCCAATCAAGTAAAGATTGTGACACTATACTCCCACCAATAGGAGTACAGAGCAGAAGCTTTGTGTCAGGAAAAAAAGACCCAGTAGATTTCTGCCATTTGTTCTTGCACACCTGACATTACTGTTGGCAGGATTTCTTTATTCAAAAAGGAAAATCACCTTGCCACTTTTGAGAAAGAAAAAAAAAAAAAGAAAGATTGAGAGCTTGATATAAATCAATAGTTCAGTATTTTTATGTCAGTTATTATAGTTAAAGTCATTGGACTTATGGAAAGTACTAGAGGATTTGAATAATATAAATTATAATTAATGTGTAATAGAAATATATTGTAGATATTAAAGTTAAAGACTAAATTTGTGGCATAAGAACAATAAAAATTTGCATATTAACTATTATGACATTTTTATTTTGAAAATATTTGGAACATTATATACTCATTTTTTTCAGTGAAAGTATGGCTTTTTATAACAAAAGGAACCAAAGGACTGGCTCTTGAGTTTGAAAATCTAAGCCAGCCATGGTGATTCATTGTAACACATACCTGTAATCCCAGTACTTGAGAATCCCAGGCAGTAGAATCACAGGTTCAAGGCCAATCTCAGAAACACAGTGAAATCCTATTTCAAAAGAAAAAATTAAAAAGGGCTGGGAGTGTAGCTCAGAGGTAAAATGCACCTGAATTAAATCTCAGTTATCCCCCCCACAAAAAGGTCTAATCATATCTAAAAAACTGGATCAAACAATGGCAAATTTTATTTTTCTTAACTTTGAATAATAGTAAAAATTAGTTTGGCAAAGAGAAGAGAGAGTAGCATGTAGTAAGTTCAAAAGATGAGATGCTACTTTGGATATTTAATAGAGGTCCTATGATCAAAGTGTCACCGAGTGCTCTGGAGTGAGGGTAAAGGACTCATAATACTATAGAATAGGAGTGTAATTATTACATTAATTATAAGTAGAAAGATATTTGAAGATCTAAAGGATAATTGAAAACTGACCAATGGATACACAATGGAAGAATGAAGAATCAAATCTAGAGTTATTTTTCCAGGTTAACTGAGAAAACTTTATAATAACTGAAATGATAGCTGACATTTTTACAGTAGTTACAATATTCCAGGTGGATAGTAAATTCTTTAACTAGCTTTACAGGCATGCATGGTATTTGTGGGGCAATCCTTGATTTGTAGTTTGTTGCATTTTGTGGTGTTAATCCTACCAGTGTAGATAATTTCAACGACCAATATGACGTTACCAAATGGAAATTGAGCAGAGATATAAACAGAATATTCTCACAAGTTTCTAGGTGGTGACTCCAGGACCACCTGAAGTTTTTGAAAGTGAGCTAATTTCTTCTCATTCTCAAAATATGTCATTTTAAGTCCTGGTTTCTTAGCTAGATATTTTTTTCAGTTTTATTGAAATTCATTTGATAAAAATCACATATATTTAAGGTATGCAACTTAATGACTTGCTATATATCTATGGAATGATCAGCATCAGAAAGCTAGTTAGCATATCCATGAACTCAGAGACATCACCATGCTACTGTTGCTGAACACACTCCAGTCTCTTCTGATGTCTAAAGTGAAGTGGGCCTAGTTATACTTGGATGTGACACTATATACACATTGAACCTGATAATTCTATGTCCCAGCATTGGCCTTTGGTGTGTAGAATATTACACAGAAGTATCAGTGGCCAACCTCCACCAGGCGCCAGTAGATTGTGATAACCAAAGTATCTCGAATATTTACCAGATATTCTGTACTCTAAGGAACAAGATCACCCCTCATTGACAACTACTGCTTTGTGGAATATCCTATGGTTTTGGCATTCTCCTGCTCCTCTTCCTCTTCTTCCTTACTATCCTTCATTCTTTTCACTTCTTATCTCTGCATTTTTTTTTTTTTTTTTTTTTTTGCGGTACTGGGGATTGAACTCAGGGGCATTCTACCTCCGAGCTACACCCCCAGCCCTATTTTTTGTTCTTTATTTTGAAACCGAGTCTCACTAAGTTGTGGAGTGCCTCACTAGGTAGCTGAGGTTGGCCGCGAACCCGGATCCTCTGGTCTCAGCCTCCCGAATGCTGGGATTACAAGCGTGTGCCACCACGCCCGGCTCGCTTATCTCTGCATATTAAGAAACTGAAAATCAGAAGATTTGCATAGTATTAATTGGCAGACATATCTTATAAACACATATAGTCTGACTTTAGAGTGGGTATATCTGTCAGTGGATCATAGAGATATGAGTATAAATATAGACAGCTATGGGTATACATATAGATATAATACATTGAGAGGATATGTAATCTCTGCTATAATTATTGGGGTCAGACTGTCATGAGTGAAATGGTTTTTATCCTGATGCCTGTATTGAATAGGTAGTTATTTCATCTTGTTAAAATAGAGAGCTTTCACTTATAGTATGATAAGAAAAAATAGATTAAAATTATTAAGTGACTAACATGATTTTTAAATAAAATGTCATTATTATCATTATTATTTTTTTTTGTGGTACTGGGAATTGAACTCAGGGGCATTCTACCTCCAAGCTATACCCCTAGCCCTACTTTTTATTCTTTATTTGGAAACAGAGTCTCACTAAATTGCGGAGTGCCTTACTAGGTAGCTGAGGCTGGCCACGAACCTGGATCCTCCCGTCTCAGCCTCCCAAATGCTGGGATTACAAGCGTGCGCCACCACACCCGACTCATTATTATTAATATATATGCATATTAGTAAAAATATCTTTTTATCCATTGTATAGTCTATAACACTGTGCCTGGCACATAATTAACTATGAATTCATTTTCTATTAATAGTCTCCAAATTGCATTCATCTTAGTTTAAAACAATAAAAAAGGAAAAATTTAAGAAAAGACACTATTAAAGACTCTAAGTAAACCCTTTAAGTGATTTTAAAATTTTTACTAGGTTTTAGGAAAGTTAGTGTACCCTTCAATATCTCAGCTGTTAAAGCAGAGGACTGTAAACAGGACAGTATTATTGAATTTTAGATGAGAATAAGATTTTGCTTTAACCATATCCCAGATATTATAAGAAAACTATATTTGTGTCATACATAATATTTGTCACTACCAAAAAAGTTTATGATTCTAAAAATTAATACTGCCAGTTTATGAGAAGAAGAGCAATAAGGACAGAGAACACAGGACTTGGTGGCAAAGACCTGTAATCTCAGTTACTCAGGAGGTTGAAGGAAGAGTATTGAAAGTTGAAGCCAAACTGAGCAACTGAGACCCTGTCTCTAAATGAAATGAAAAGAGCTGAGGATATAGCGCAGTGGCAGAGCATTTGCCTAGCATATGGGAGATCTTGGTTTTACTCCTAAGTAACACAAAAGAAGGAGAAGAGGAAGAGGAGAAGGAAGAGGAGGAAGTAAAATTATCTCAGAAGTGTGTTTATTCCAATATCATTCTTTTTAAATTTCTCAAAACTTTTGGAGCATGTGTGGTAGTAGGTAGAAAAATCACCACAGTTCTAGAGAACAATGAGCATGAGTCATTTTACTAAATCATCTTGATAAAACGTGGTATCTGGATTATCTGTCAATAAGTATAAAATGTTTAGAATCATTTTAGTATAAATGACATTGCTTTATATGCCCACTTTTTGTATTAATAAATCTCAGCTGAGGGTGGTGGTGCATGCCTGTAACCCCAGTACTTGGCAGGCTGAGACAGGAGGAGCATAGGTTCCAGGACTGCCTCAGAAGTAGGGAGACTCTCAGCAAACTTATTTCAAACAAACAACAAACAAACAAAAATAGAGTAAATGTGATAACTGAATAGATTTGTAAACTATATTTCTTCAGTAATTTTCAGTAATTTTTGTCTTAAGTGAAATGACTTAACATTTATTTTTCACCTAAATCATAGCACCCTTTTATTAGTTTACCTTGTAGGGCATTTTATTGCTTGGAGAAAAAGAAAGACTCTAAGTAAATCCTTTAAGCAATTCTATTATGGTAGTAATATAGGTTCCTGTCCCACCCCACCCCCTGTTTTTTTTTTTTTTTTTTTTAGTTAATTGTCAAACATTTAGGGAGGGCCAAAAAGGAATTCAAAAATAACTGTCAGGTTCACCTTGTAGCTTAATTTTAAAACTTTAGAACAGATATATTTCTGGATTTATTATACACTGTGGTTTAATGATAGTTTTATCTTTTTTCCTTCAGTGTTAATGAAAGGATAAGGACTGAATTTCACTTATATTGAGTGTAACTATCATAAAATATTTCCAGTGACTCATGATTGTTAATGGAGTTTAAATATTTGCAGAAGCATTGCACTTCCAAAAATGGGTAGATTGTTGGCTGTACCCTGTACTGAGAAAATGAACTATCAATATTTTAATAGTTATTCTCTTTTTGAAAGCTTTTTGATATAAATAACAATAGTTTAGAAGCTAAAAACCTCTTATCTTTAAAAAAATGATGAAAGACTGATCAAATTTTGGCTTTCTGTAAAAATATTGTCTTAGTTATAGGCTATTTATAATGCAATACTAAAAAAACTGTCTGCTTGGGTAGTTTTGATTACTACCTTAAAATAAAACAAAATAAAAAATAAAAAGAACTGGGGTATAGCTAGGCAGTAGAAGTCCCCTGGGTTTAGGACTCAGTAAATAAATAAGTAAATAAATAAATAAATAAATAAATAAATAAATAAATAAATAAAAAATAAGTAAAATCTATTCAGCTTCCATTGTAAACATGAATTAAATATAATGCTTTCTAATTTCCACAATAAAGTTAGAGAGAAATTTAGCTTGAAGTACAAATACCAAAATAATGCAAAATAATGCTGCAGTATTACCATTGAAGAAATGTTTTTAATCCCCCCACTTCCTTGTATTATCTCTCTTAACCTTAACAGTTAAATAATTTTCTCATCTTTGCTTGTGGATATTCAAATAAAATTATCTCAGCTCATTTTAATACTAAAAAAAATCATGTATATTTTATATTGTCTTTTCAATCTTTCTAACTTTTCATTTTGGAGTGCTGAAGTATTTAAATCTCATGGAGTTATGCAAAACATGATTTTTAATCTAATTCTCAAAAACAACCAACCAACCAACCAATCAACCAACCAACCAACCAAGTCAGAAAGCCTTATATTTATAACTTTGTACACACAGCAAGTAGCTGTCAATTTGTAGGAATGTAATCTTCTTACCCTTAGTGATATAACCATGCTTGCTAAAATCCCTCTAAAAATCATTCTGGTTTTTTCATTTATGAATGTAATTTAAGTTTCTATATGCATCCAGTAAGGGTCCTATCTTTCTTCTTTAGTGGTTGCACCTTATAAGGAACCTTATAAAGACTTTCTGTCTTTATATTGTTAAATTTTTGAATTAAAGAAACATTTCATGTTAAATTTACTAACCTCTGATCTGCCATAATAATTTTAGATAAGCCGTGAGTTCACAATAAATAAATTATTCGAATGTTTATTACCATGCTACTATTTCTGCGATAATCACCAACAAATATCAAGTGCTGACTAAGTGCCAGACTTTGTTCTAGGCACAACGGATGCTAAGCAGTTTAAGGAGTATTCCTCGATTTTTGTGGAACTCACAGGAGTGCTGGGGAAGCAGTTTATAAGAAAATAAACAGGTAATATATAATACATTTTAAAATAGAGATAATTGGTTGGTATATAAGGCATTTTATTATTATTATTATTATTATTTTTTTTTTTTTTTTTTTTTTTTTTTTTGCAGTACTGAGGATTGAACTCAGGGGCATTCTACCTCCGAGCTAAACCCCCAGCCCTATTTTTTATTCTTTACTTTGAAACAGGGTCTCACTAAGTTGCGGAGTGCCTCACTAGGTAGCTGAGGCTGGCCGCAAACCCAGATCCTCCTGTCTCAGCCTCCCGAATGCTGGGATTACAAGCGTGCGCCACCACACCCGGCTCAGCATTTAATTATAAGGTACAAAATAACATGATGTAAAATGGCTATTGTAATATAGAAAATGACATTCTCCAGCTTTCAAAAATGTTTTCTTTAAACATAAATTAAACTATTAACACCTTCATCTTCCTGTCCTAGAAAGTGGTTGACTGAATTTGCTATTCCTATTTTATGAAGTACTAGATTTCTCCTTTCTTTATTTTTTATTTATTTATTTATTTTTTCCTTTTTTTGCGGTACTGGGGATTGAACTCGGGGGCATTCTACCTCCAAGATATGGAGCTATACCCCCAGCCCTATTTTTTATTCTTTATTTTGAAACCGAGTCTCACTAAGTTTCGAAGGGCCTCACTAGGTAGCTGAGGCTGGCCGCGAACCGGGATCCTCCGGTCTCAGCCAGATTTTTCCTTTCTAATATACAATTTATATTTGTGTTCTTGATATTGATACTCTTTATTTTGCAGTTTAAATCCTTAATATTTGGATCACAATCCCAAAACTTAAAATTCCTTCCTTCCTTCCTTCCTTCCTTCCTTCCTTCCTCTCTTTCCTCTTTCTCTTTCTTCCTCTCTTTTTTTCTTTCCTCTTTCCCTCACTCCCTACTTTCCTTCTTTTCTGCCTTCTGTCTTTCTTCCATTCTTCTTCCTTCCTTTCAATACAGGGCCTGTTACCTAGGCTTGCCACATCTCTTAGCCTCATGGGATCCTCCTGCCTCATCCTCCTAAGTCGTTGGGACTACAGGTATGTGTCACTGTGCTTGCCTTCTAAAACTTAGACTTTTAAAAGTAGAAAGGGATCTAAACATAAAATTTCAAAGTAAAAAGGGAGTAAGGGAACATATTTAGCTGATCAGGACCATTTGGTTTTAAAGAAGATAATTCAATTTCAATTTTCAATTTCTTGAAAACCCAGATTTCTTCTTTGTATTTTATTACTCTTTTTTATATCCAAGGTACTGTGATATACATTAAAAATAGCTGTGATGAGCTGTCACCAATGTGATTCAAGTTTAAGGAGAAATAATAGAGATTTTTTGTATCCTCAAAAATCACTTTACATGACAAAGGATGCCTAAGAGCCCAGAATTTATGAATAATTCATGAATAGTTCCTATTAAGTTGTACATGGAAATGAAAATATGATGCAATACATATCACTTACTCTTCACTTGTTATTTGTGAATTACATTTATCTCATGCCTTATGAAATCAATATTGTGGAGAAATAAAAGACCTTATCACCAAAGTGTGGAGGAGTGATAGATAAGCACTCCCAAGGAAAACTCAAAAGATCAATTTCATAATTTGGCCTGTTTAGCATGGGGAAGGCAATGGGCTGTTTCTCCAAATACTGATTGTTTCCCATGCAAATGAAGTGGGAGATACTGTCTTATAAGAGGTCCCTATCTCCTGCTTCTACTTGTAACATTCCCAGGCTACTTTCTGGATTGATTCTGTAGTTTTCCATTGGGTCAGGGCATCATTATTCTCTGTGTACTCTAGATCATTGGATAGATACCAAGTTAGTGTTCTCAAGTTCACATCTAATTATATTGCATTCTACTCCAAAACCTAAAGTGCTCCTATTTCTACAATTCACAGGGAATAAAAATCATAGGTTTCTATGTGCTAGTCAACATTCTCTGAAATCAAACCTTGTCTATGCCTCTTTTCCTTCTATACTTTGTAATATACTTTTTTGTAACCTTATGAGACATTCTATTTAAATATATTTTCAAGAAAGTTGAAAAAAATTATTGAACAAAAAATCATATTAAGGGGGAATATGGTTCAAAGAAACAATAAAGAGGAAGATTCATAGAGCGAGGAATTGCACAGTGTTTGCTAATTATATTTAATATAAAGCTATCTTTTCACAAAAATATGGATTCTGTGGAATTATATTTTGTGTTGGCAGATGATACCTAATTATGTTAGAATAAAATATTTCACAGTCCAATATGTGTTCCTGGCACTTGTATTCTAAAATGAGACCCCAGTTTTATCTTTAGCCCAACTACTCTCCATCTCCTGACTGAACTCTTGTTTGCTCAGCAATTGCATTTTAAAACTGAAATATTTTTGCTCATGTACAAAGCAATTAGCAACTTTGAACAGAAAAACTAAAAGAAGGAGACTTTAATTTGGGTTAGAGATAGGAGAAAAAGCTCCTAGAATAAATGCTTTGGTTATAAAATTATGAAAGATTCAAAAAAAACCTTTGAAATTTCATCAACTTTAATAACTTTATATTTGATTACCTGTCAGGATACACTGTCCAAAGTATGCATACTAATTGATAGTTTTAGTTCAATAAAATCATAGTTCACAAAACTCCTTTACTGTTTTATTTTCCTAATAATAAATGACACATTTTATTACTGAATTACCCATAGTAAATATTATATAATTTGCAGTGGCTCTATTTTGACCTGAATCTCATACAAAATAAAAAGATGCAAAGCAAAAGAACGCATGCTAACAGTTTTTGGAGTATCATAATCCCAAGGAAGCAGGAGTAAGGTATAAATGGATATGAATCAACCAGGAAAGCAAGGTGAGCAAGTGCAGGCAGGTGCTCTTCTAAATCGATCTCAGTTTCCTAATATGTGCAGTTAACTGCTCAGTCTCATAAGGCATCTTGAGCAAGACCCTGCGAATTATTGTAACTGAGAGCAGCCCATGGAGGAAGGGGTGATAGTACAGAGAAATCCATCTTCTGTCTTTTCTGGGGCCACATACACATGCTTCATCCACCTCTTAATCCCAGCACAATTAGTAAATGTTGGAAGGGCTCTATTTTGACAGTTCATGTTACCTGCTTACTAATTCAGAGGCCAGCACCATGTGGGCACTGTCCAACCATTCACATGCACGTCATTGTATGCTCCTTTGTCAGTCTGTGCTGCCCACAGACATTGTGGACCTGTAGAGAGAGCAAGGTCAGTTACCCAGCTCTACAGTCTTCTGTTAGAGACACCACAGCATATGAAGTAGAAGATGAACTGGTTTCCGTAGAAACCCTGGCTTTTCCTAGCTTAGTAAAAATGCTTCCAGCTTCCTATTAACAAGATAATGGTTACTGTATTGGTTAAGTTTCTCCAGGGAAACAGATGTGTTCGTACTATAGCAAGAAAGGTTTATTTTAAGTAGCTGGCTCATGCAATTGTGAGGACTAGAAACTGAAATGTGTAAGGCAGTCTGGCAGGCTGGGAATACAGGTAAAAGTTAATACTGCAATTTGTATCCAAAGGCAATCTGCAGGAAGAATTTCTTCTGTCTCAACAGACCCCAGCCTTTTCTCTTTAGGACTTCAACTGACTGGATAAGGCCCACACACATTAAAGAGTATAATCAATTAAACCTATTAAATGTTAATATCAAATTAAGGATTCTTTTACAACATCATCTACATTGGAATTTTTAAAAAAAGCAGGTACGATGGCACAGCCAAGATGATACACAAAATTAACCATCACAGTCATCTTACATTCAATGTGTAAAGTTTGCATATGTATTCACATACTCTTTTTCTTTAATATCTCAGTGACCAAAGAAATCTTCCTGAGCATTGTTCCAGAGATCTCTGTGATTTCCACAAATTCAAAATCAAATGCAAAAATATTTCTCATCATGAATAAACACCCTCAAGATATCATATTTTTCTTTGATTTTTGTTTTTAACATTGTTCTTCCTTCGTCTTTGCAAATCTTCTTAGTCTCAAACATTCTTATCATTATCTACTTTTGAAATAAGCTATGTTGATAATTCCAGTGGTGTAAACTCCCTGATTCAGTCAGATTTTTCATTATAGTCAACCAAAATATCTGAAAAGAATAACTTAGAGGAGAAATGCCTAATTTAGCTTATGGTTTCCAAGGTTCAGTCCAAGGTTCAGTACCTCCAAGATAGAAAATGGCTAAAGGCAATATACAATAAGCCCATGGCCAATATCATATTAAATGGAGAGAAACTGCAAGAGTTCCCACTAAAAACAGGAACAAGGCAAGGATGTCCATTATCACCTCTTCTGTTCAATATAGTACTTGAGACTCTAGCCAGAGCAATAAGGCAAGAGAAGGAAATCAAAGGGGTAAAGATAGGGAAAGAAGAACTAAAATTATCCCTTTTTGCAGACGACATG